>JMFS01045427.1:0-21997 GCA_000699545.1 Podiceps cristatus | reverse complement strand
TCTATATATAGAAATATAAATATAGAAATATAGAGGAAATATGTGGGTTTATATGTGTTTTAGAATTTGCCTTATAATCTCATCCTTTTGTCCTGTAAGAAATCCATTTTCCATAAGGTGTCATTCTTTATTAAGAGATAGTTATTGTTTCCAAGGTTAAATAGATGTTGGAGTTCTCAGCACTATGATTCATTGTCCTGGTTTCAGCCATAATGGCGCTAATTTCCTTCCCAGCAGCTACTGTGTTTTGGATTTAGTATGGGATTTGGCATGTGAAGAATGTTGATAACGCACTGATGTGGTTAGTTGTTGCTAAGAGATCAAGGACATCTTCCAGCTTCCCAGGTTTTGCTGATGTGCAGGTGCAAAAATCTGGGAGGGGTATAGGCAGTACAGAGACCCAAACTGTCCAAAGAGGGTATTCCATACCATTGACGTCATGCCCAGTATAAGTGGGGGTCGGCTGGTGGGCCTGGGGCCTTTTGTTAGTTGGTGCTTTCATTTGTTCATGCGACTGTTTGTTCCCTCTCTCTGGAAGTTGCAGTTCCGAGATTGCTGCTTGACATCATTCTATGATCGCTGCTCGGGATGGGCTGTATCAGTCATAGGGTCGTTGGGCAGTGAGAAGTTGTGCATTGTTCATTTTATATATTCTGTTATGGTCATATTTTATTATCATTATTCATGGATAATATAATTATTATTACCTTTTTGTCTACTGTCCTGGTGAACTGTTTTATCTCAACCCACGAGTTTTCCTTTCTTTCAAATTCTCCTCTCCACCAAACTGGGGAGGGGAGTGAACAAGAGTCTTTGTGGTATTTGGTTACTGGCTGGGTTAAACCACAACACCCACATACTTTTTCCTTTTTCTGTTTCTTGAGTACTATCACTCTTGAAACCATAGGTTGCATTGATCCATTTTTCAAAGCTTATACTTGTTAGCTTTGAAACAAAACATAAATGAGATTAAAATTAAATTAAATTAAATTAAATTAAATTAAATGCCCAAAGTGTGACCGATTCAAAATATGGTCTGTGTCTTCGTGTGCTCGTCTATACCATGGCATAAAATCTTTTTTATTGAGAAATGTCAGCAGGTAAGTGAGGCCACACAGTTGTGCAAGTTCAAATGCCTTTGAACTTATTTGCCACTACTGCTAGTTCTTTGTCCATTTATTTAAAATAGCTAGGCTCTCAAAAAGTTATGAACTTATATAATAAACAATTGACTTTAATTTACAACTCTGCAAATATTGCAGATAGGCAAGCAGATATCTGCTGTAACTGTGATAAAGGAAGACAAAGGTGAGTAACTATCTTAAATGTTATTCAAGTCAACTTTAGAATAAGTGATATACATTCATTAAATTTGGCACGGACGTTGCATTTTTGAAAAGCATCAGTCACTGGCTGACTATCACTA
The DNA here is from genome assembly GCA_000699545.1 of Podiceps cristatus. Taxonomy (NCBI): domain Eukaryota; kingdom Metazoa; phylum Chordata; class Aves; order Podicipediformes; family Podicipedidae; genus Podiceps; species Podiceps cristatus. The sequence continues at coordinate 20,571 of JMFS01045427.1, read as the reverse complement.
TTCCTCTTTCCACATGGGTCTTGTGAAGAAACCAGACAGAACGACTGATGCCCTCAATAGCAGTTCAAAGTCAGTATTTTTTGTGGATGAAGTTAAGTTATTGATGAGTTGGTTCTCAGAGTTCGAATCAGAGACATGAACTGATTCCTCCGCTGGCTTATTCTACAGAAGTCAGCAAAATTGTGTAATGACAGTGTAATCAGGGTAGTGACCTTCTTGCCTCCCTTTAAGTAGAAGCCTGTGTATTAAAAAGTGTTTCTTCAATTTATGAAATAGAAATGTTAAAATTATATACGGGAAAAAAAAAAAAAAAGTTAATTTTGGAGGCAGTTCTTCTGGCCTAGGGATACCAGATCTGGTGGAACAGTGTCTCTTTAAGTCCAAACTATTTCAGAAATTTGCTTCCATATTCAGACTATTTTGAAAAAACTTGAACACAGCTATTTCATATTCAGTATAAATCCTTCCCTGGAGGTCTGCAGTGAGCTCACAATTATAATTGTAAATTTCCAAATGGAAAGTTTTACATGCTAAGATATACTTTGCGTTTAGGGAGAGAGATCTGGAAGTCAAGATTTAATTGTTTTATAGCTTAAGAAGCATGAGATGAAAATACCAAACAGCAATCACAACAAAATACCCTATGTTAGGAAAGCTCAAGACCAGAGAAAACAAACAAACCAACCTACATAAATGTAACCAGCTCCTAAAAACATACTTTGTTTTAAAATGTAAATGAAATGTGCTTCGTTTCACTGTTCAGTACTGCTCTGTAAATTTGCATATTATCTCCTTCTCCCTTTTCAGTATCCTCGACCAACAGCTGTGACTTGTCAAAACTTGCCAGCACAAGGGAAAAAGAAAATGAAGGGGCATATTGGAAACTGTGTCAGCTTATCTACTGCTTTCAGTAAAATGTAATTGCTGAAGATGCCATTAAGAGGTGTCTGAAAAAATGTGTTAAGGCTGCTTAAATTGTTTTTTTCTTCTCTCCCTTTAATAGCAGTGGAGTGATACCTAGGAAGGGCAGAAGCAAGAGAACAGAACATCTTGTCCGCTCTTCTCACAAGTTGCCTCCCTGTGACGAAGGGCTGCTGAAGCTGGTATCTTTGCAGTGGTTTTGGCAGAGTCCTTCATCACAGGTGTTTTGCAGTGCCCTTTATATTCCTTCTTGCACTCTGAACCCCTTTCTCATGGAGGAGCCCCGCTCCTTTCTCATGCTTGCTTTCACTCTTCAGGCATCATATATTGTACAACAAAGAGCTTGAGGTTTCTGTGTTACCATGGAGTGAGGTGAAGGGAGCCTGTATGTGTGAGGAAACCCCATAAGGTGAACCTTCAAGCATTGTCCTTTGCACCAGCGAGAGGGATCAGACTTGTGTCATTGCTACTGAGAGTATACTATAAAAAGAGGCCATGTCTGTCTGGAGAAGCGACGTTTTTGAGAAGATGGGCTGAATTCTGAACCTCAGCTTGCTAATAAAGCTCCAGCACTTCGGCATTGCTCTGGCTGTTAGGTAGGAAATGAAGGTGACCATAGAGCAATGCAGTGTCTGCTGCCCTCAGTGCTTTATTCATGTGAGATTCATACCAAGATTCAGAGATTGCAGGATTAGTGTGAGCCATGGAGGACCTCAGTTTCACACAGACCTAGTGTCCGGCCCCAGAGGTGAGTCCCCACTCATAAGCATACCTTGTAATATTGGGATTTTGGTGCATTACTATCATGCAATGTTGTAGTGAGGGTAGTAGATGAGACACTAAGAATTCAGATTGTTCACTGAGCAGACTATACGGAGAGGGAAGCATGCATTTTTATTACTGTGGCTTTGCATTTTAAATTAAAAGAGTCCTTAACATCTGGCAGGATTCAGATACAAGTGGGAATGCTCTAGTGGTAGAAACTTAGGTTGTTGCTTTCAAGGGAAGGGAAGGGAAGGGAAGGGAAGGGAAGGGATGATGTAAGAAGTAATGGAAAACTCTTTTGTCCTGCAGATGGCAACTCTGAAGTCAGGATGTCAGTGGTTAGGAATGAAGTCTCTGGGCTGCCATGGGGTGATTTATGGAATGCAGGGTTACCAGTTTGCAGTCCAGAAATGGTCTGAGCTGCAGTAAATTATCTTTGCTTTTCTGATGAGTGGATCAGGATTCTTTGTGTTTCCTGGCTGGCCTCATTAAGTTTCTATAATTATCATTTTATTGATAAAGTGCCTGCCCTTGGTGAGACTCGGGGGATGCTGCACAATTAAAATAACAGATTATGTGGATGTAAGATAACACACTAACAGTTAGAACAAAACTTGTCTAACAGAAAAGAAGGGTTAGTAGCTGGGATCCTTCCCTAATACTAGATCTGAACAGGGAGTACTTTCCTGGCAGTGAAAAACTCATCCATTCAAATGGGATATTCTTTAAAAAGTAGCCTATTTCTCATTGGAAATGCTGATGACTAGTTTTCAACCAACTTAAATATTAATGTCTGTGTCTCCTGTCTCCATGGTTTTGTGACAAACCCATGCAACTGATTTTCTAAATTGTAACTAACTTCTGGCTAACTTCTAACTCTGCAGTTAGATTCCTAAAATTAGGCAAAATTAATCTAAGTCATCAAAATATGATATTCAGCTAAAAAATCCAAAATTCTGTTAGATTCTCGCTCAAAGAAGAATGTAGGAATATAGGACAAGAACAGAGAACCATGGAGCAATTTAGGCAGACAACTGTTTATCTGCCACAGAGAATCAGGAGATTGAAGAGGATTAATATCAAGGTTTAACCAAAGGGACCTAGGCATTGTGGTACTCAGTGATGCAAAGTGTGAGATGGAGGTGCCAAGCTTGACAGGAATTTGTAATGATGGGTTAAGTGTGTGTGCTCCCAATGCAGAGGGAGGAGTTAAGACTCCTGTTTTGTCATTTATACCAGCCCAAAAAATCATCAGTTCACCAACAGGAGAAATTCCCAAAACACCTGTCCTCAGTGTGAGTTTGTCCACCTCTGGAAATCGCATCCAGGTTTGTCTTTCAGAGTGCAGACCTTTGTGTAATATTTAGGAATCCACTGGAAATGTAATTGTCATTATCCAAATGACTTCTGTACTGTTTATCCAGTTATTATCCAATTAAACAATGCCTAGTTCTTTTCCCTCTTAGCTGAATGGCCTAACAAACATGCTGTAAGTTCTAGATTCATTCTATTTGCCTTCCTTTTTAGCCCCTTGATCTTGCCTTTTTGGATATGTAGGTAACAGCTTTACCAAGACAGGAGGAAAGCACTTCAAGCCTGTCTAGCTACTTGGAAAAGGCAGCAGTGGACTCAGGAAGGACCTACAGATGAGATTTTATATGTTTCTTTACCACATCATGCAAAGGAGTCATTTAGAGCAGGCTAAGCGAATTAGACATAGTAATAAATAAACTAGCAAATGGAGCATCTTTAGGCATGGGGACTGGAGTGGTCTGTTTCTGGTTTTGCCATTTCTAAGCAGTCTGAAATAGAAGTGCTAAACCAGCATCTTGGCAAGATAAAGACATGAGGTAGCATCATTTACGTGCCTGCACTTGTTAAGCAAAGTTTCCCTTGAAGGTGACTCAGACTCTTGAATGCTGTGATCCCAGTCACCCTCCACAAAGTGAATATAGGGTCAATAACTGGAAGGTTATGGCAGACTGAAAAAGATCTTTAAGTAGCCCAGAACCAAAGGCAGAGGGAGACTTCCATTCATTGTGATGTTGATTGGGTCCACGTAATTATGCTAAATCTTTTTGCTTCTGTGAGATTACTTGCACTGTGTAAAATAAATATTTATTTAGCATTTTCACCTTGTGGACAATGCTACCATTCTTCTTTTAATCACTATACGGTTTTTAATAATGATGTGTAGCACTTGTCATGATGCTTGCGTATTCAAAGCACTTTGCAAATCTGAAAGGTGGTTATCTGTCACGGACTTCCTATAATAAAATAGTATTAGACAAAATACTGGGAACTGTTTGTTCTCTGCAATTTCTTAAGATTAAAATAATGTTTATATAAATGATAAAAGAAAAAAAAAAAAACCTCCTAGATATGTGCTTGAACACAAGTAACTGCCTGGGTTTATACTGGGAGTCAAAATGACTTCCATAGGGAACAAACCTTAATTTCAGAGTATACAGGTGTTCAAAATTGCAGTCAGTGTCTAAGCTACCATTACAGTCCATACGAATCCAGCCAATTCAGCAGGGTCTCAATTCAACCAGCCACACACAAATGCTTGTTTTGGACTAAGCTGCATTTCTGTCCAGCCACTTCATCCCTCCGGTTCCCAGCCTTGCTACGCACTCTGCCGACAGCAAAGGTAACCGGGGTAGGAAGCTCAGGAAGGGGCAGATTGTGAACATGGCAAAGAAGAAATCCCAACTGACTCGCCTACCCTTTATAAAATTCTTCTGTATGTAGGGTCCAAGTCTTTGACAGATGACAAAGGCATTGCAGCTCAGTCCCATGAAATGTGGTAACCAGTGGTAATTCAAGCAAATAATTGTTTCTACAGAAGCATTGTTTGTATTTACCTTACTTGAACAAACAACTCATGACAGACAGACATGTTTGGATAAAAACGATTTGCTGCATGTACTTTACAATGGTTTTGCAGCAACTGGCATGGACTTCAAATTTTCACTCAGACAGTTACAGAATTCAGGGTACCTTCATATATTTATATATCTATCTAAATATAGACATAAATATACACACATGTATGTATAACTATATGCAGCTATACATATGTAGTATATATAAAATTATGAAATCATTAAGTAGTGGCTCAGGAATTTAGGAATGAATTTATAATCTGCTGCTGCTTTTCAAAGTACGGTTTACAGTACAATGGAATTAGATAGAGGGCACCAACTGTAGGCATGATCAAGATCACAAATACAACCTCTTCCCGTTAAAAAGTAATAAAAGAGGAAGCAATTCTGAAAGTGGCACAAATCCACTGTATTTTGTACCATTTTCTAATGACTCATGAACAGTGGCTTGGGCAGACCTGGACTTACTCCTGTCTTCTTGAAGAATCATTTCAGTAAACTAGTATTTTTAGCAACCAGGGTTGCTATCCTCTGGAGAGAATAGTAGAATCTATATGTCACATGCCTTTCCATCATTAGTAGAAAATCTGATACTACCTCAGGTTTTCCTGTTTTAAAGACTTTTAAATATCTATTGCTATTATAGATATTTTTGTGGTCACCAGGGTTACAAGCCCTTACTATATACACAGGTGCACACACAAATACAAACACACGTGCACAAACACAGACATACTCTCTTTACATACAAAAATGTATGTATATGGTATATATATGTATATATTGCCCATGCAAATACAGAAATTTATATTAAAATCTGTTGGTTTGGGTTTTTTTTCACCAAATGAAATTCTGTTTTTAAAGTCCATGTACTTATATCTCAGTCCTTACATTGGAGTTGGCTAACTGTTCACAAAACAAATTTTAGGGAAGCTTTTTTTAGGCTAGGAACATTCTGCTGTCCAGTACCTGTGGCCAGAAAGGAAAGATGATATGCAGTGAACACACCAGATGGCAAAGGCAGTTTCGGTGGAAGAGGCTTGGTGCTTTGCTGCTGCGTGGACTGCACTAGACAGTGCAGCAAGCCAGTAAGGTAATGATGTGGAAAAAATAAAAGGTTACAGATAAAATTTGAACAGAAAGGTGATCTTTCTATGGAACAGAAGGCAAGCAAATATTGAAGAAAAAGGGAGAAGTCACAAATGAAAAGCTGATTTTTTTTTTTTTTTTTTTTTTAAGATGCCAACTCCATGTGTAAAATAGGTATGTGTGAGGGAGCTCTGTGGTTAGAAATGGAGTGGACTGCTACATATAATGGATATCCAGAACAAATGTCAGTAAAAAAAAAGGAAATCTCAATGGAAGAGGAAGAAAACAAAGAGTGAAGAATGGGAACAAGACATGACAATCCAAATTCAGAGTGAGAATAAAAAACAGGCAGCTCTGAGGTTCCTGACTTTCTGGGGACAAAAATCCTACGGCCCATGGTTCCAGGTGACTTGCAGGATTTCTATTCAGTGGGAGGAAGCTCGCTCCATTCATTTAGGCAAAAAGGTTTAAGTGTTTTCATTCCTTCTTGAGAACAATAGAGGTCATAAGGAGGATGAATCACCATGATTTTTCTTTGCAAGGATAGAACAGGTCCCAGTTCATGAAACAGATCCAAAAGTGGGCAAGTGCGACAAATGATACAAAATTTTTTAGATCAAATCAACATGATAACATAATGACATAGAGTAGCAGGTCAAGCACAGTCAGGAATTTTGTAAATAAGGCAAAGGAAAATTAGTATCTTCTATTGGATCAAGTTACATAGGTTGAGAAAAAATGGGAAAACTTTAAGGAATACCAATATTTTACAGGCATTGTGAGCAATGATAATTTTAAGAAGGAGTTTAAAGTTCTGTAGATCCTGGTGGGGAGTTCCTCCTGTACATCACAGAAAGGATGATTCTTTTTGTTTTAATACAAAACATAGGATAGCTGGCCTTAAAGGGTGAGTAAGGGAAGGTTTGACTTGGTGATGTTGTGTGATAAAAAAAAAAAAAAAAAAAAAAAAAAAAAAAAAACAGACCTGCCACTGGGCAGGGCTGAGAAGGTGCTGGATGGGGAATGTCAATTTTGTTTAATTTGGAAGAGAAGGATGCTCAATCTCTTCAATGCTCCTCGTGTCCAGAGAAGGGCAAGGAAGCCGGTGAAGGATCTAGAGCACAAGTCCTGTGAGGGAGCTGGGGTTGTTCAGCCTGGAGAAAAGGAGGCTGAGTGGAGACCTTATTGCTCTCTACAACTGCCTGAAAGGAGGTTGTAGCGAAGTGGGTGTGGGTGTCTTCTCCCATGTAACAGGTGAGAGGACAAGAAGAAATGGCCTCAAGTTATGCCAGGGGAAGTTTAGATTGGACATTAGGAAACATTCCTTTACCAAAAGGGTTGTCAGGCACTGGAACAGGCTGCCCAGGCAGGTGGTTGAGTCACCATCCCTGGAGGTATTTAGAAGACTGGTAGATACAGAGCTTAGAGACATGGTTTAGTGGTGGACTTGGCAGTGTTAGGTTAACGGTTGGACTCAATGATCTTAAAGGTCTCTTCCACCCTAAATGATTCTATGATTCTTTCTTCACAATGCAAAGAAATAGGAGTGATTTCTGTAGTATTCATGATCTCAATTCTTTTTCCTCTGCCATTTATGTGAGACGCAGGCCTTATTGGTCTCCTGGTCTAATCATGACAGCTATATTCAGTAGAAATCATGGCTTTCATTTTCTCAAGGCATAAATTGTTAGGTGATCTTCCCTTCCCTTCCCTTCCCTTCCCTTCCCTTCCCTTCCCTTCCCTTCTTGCTCTTCATGTCCCCTTCCCTTCCCTTCCCTGCCCTTCCCTTCCCTTCCCTTCCCTTCCCTTCCCTTCCCTTCTCTCAAATAGTAATGGGGGGAAAAAAAAATCCAAGAAAAAGAGCAATCTAGGAGAACATAATGGATATCAATGGCCAAAATTATCTTCATTTTATACCTATTATATAGATAGAGATATATGAGACAGATACATCAGAAATGAATGGGTTAGATATCATCAGGAAAAAATGGTATAGGCAACTGTAATCAACATAGTCCACTTTCAGTGGAACACTTGTGATCTACAGATGCTGAAGGCCTGGCCTATAATCTGCAGTTAATGTGGTTTTCAAGGCTACACTCGATTTTATTTCTGCCTTCCCTACCTACAAAGGAGTTGACAATCGGCCTCCAGTTCTGTGAATTAGTCTCCAAAGGCTCATTTGAGCATCATGCACAGTGGTCCTTAACTGAGATTTTCCATTGTGGTGGAGCTGAAGTTACAACCCTTAGCATTGTTTACATGGTACTGCTGCTGTTATTTCATCTTGGAATTGCAAATTTCCTAGTTATGGGAATCAGCAAACAAGAACCATCTCTCTTGTGGGCAAACCTTAACACTCCAACAGAGTGGAAGAAAATGTCGCTACTGGCACATTGGAGAAATGCCAAGGTAAACTACTAGCTGGTAAGTGGAAAATTTCACTCTAGAAATGTTTGGCCTGGGACTTCATCAGCCAAAATCAGCAAATAATAAAATCAAAAAATGCCCTGCTATCCATTAGAGTCTCTAAGCATGGTTTATTTATCATAATATATAATGTTTTTTTAATGAAGAATATAATCAGAACTTTTTATTATAGAATGTGTGGATATTACCCCCACGTCCCCCAGCTTATTGTTTTGAATCCTAAATACCTGACCTAATTTGATTTTTTTTTTTTTAATATTATTCCCCTCTGGCTGATAGTGGTAAAAAGTAGGTCAGGTTCAAATACGATTGCTCTGTCTGACGTTTTTACTGATACAGAGCAGTTACATGAATCTTTCGCATTTCTGAGTGTCTTGTTGCCATTGGTATCCACTTGCTCTTACTAGATACGGTCTTTTTCTAGAATCTCTCTTTAAATGACTGGACAGTTATATTTTAATTTATTCAACGGGGGGGGCGGGCGTGCCTATCACAGAATGCCTAAGCACTGTGCAATAAAACTAATTTGCAGAATAAGATTTTAGTCCATCAAATCTACAATTATTACATGTATGTTTTTGCAACTGTTCCATGAAACATTTTTATCAATGATTTCATTTATCAGGATTTTTTCGTACTGAAGGAAAACCTTCACTTCAGTTGTTAAAAAGTGGGGGGCGGGCGTGCCTATCACAGAATGCCTAAGCACTGTGCAATAAAACTAATTTGCAGAATAAGATTTTAGTCCATCAAATCTACAATTATTACATGTATGTTTTTGCAACTGTTCCATGAAACATTTTTATCAATGATTTCATTTATCAGGATTTTTTCGTACTGAAGGAAAACCTTCACTTCAGTTGTTAAAAAGTATCTCTCTATGAAATGAATTTGTTGCCTAGTAGGAACTCATGGGAGGAAGGGAAATACAGATGGAAACAGTAAAAGGTCCCAAACCCAAGAAAGTGAATTCACATTTCCCTGGAGGCACTGGTACCTCACTGATGCAGCCTGTGAAGGGCTTTAGACAGTCTCCAGGGTGTTTTCTTTTAGAGGGAGCACTGAAGTTAAGCCACACAGTTAAAGAAGCCCTTCCACCACCTCCTTCTGAGTATATATAAATTACATGTGAGGCACTCTTTGAGAGGTCACAGCTTCCACAGACAGAGCCCTGGGTGACAGGACTGTTATATAAAATACTCCAACCTGGCCTGAGAGCGGGCAAATAGCCGGATTGCAATCCATCATAGCAGGACACAAGTCTCGCCGTTGCTGGGTCAAAGATTCAGGTGTTTCTCAAATAACAATATAAATCATCTTATATGGGGGTTCTTTTAAGCGTAGGAGTTGGATGCTAAATAGAGCCTGGGAAACTGGAAAACACAACTACTTCACATCAGGATCTAGGCACCCAGCTGCCAGAGGCTCCTGTGATAAGCCCAGATAAAAACAGACACATGTGATTGTCATGACCATAGAATCTTAACCTCAGTGCTATTTTTAGGCAAGAGTGTAGGTAGTAGCTTTTTTGTTATTGTGGTACATGTGAAAGTCTCATTCCTGTGTCACAGTCAGAACTCAGCGTAAGAGCAATGCTACTCTGAACAAAAGCATTTCAGAACGATCTTTCCCAACCATATGCATAGACTCACTAACAAAATTCAGATTCCTGATATTGTATCAAACAGATGCCAAAAAAAAAAAAAAAAAAAAAAAAAAAAAGACTAGTGCTGGCTACATATCTTGCTGCTTCTCTTGCTTTATTTTGTGTTTGGGATGATTGTATGAAACACTTTCCCTTTAACATCTGCTGCCTGCCTGTAAATGATGAACTAGGTTCCAGACACAATTTCTGCAGGTAACCAGCTGTGATACCCTGCAGTGATTCATAATACTAAAGTGTTTATGGAGATTTTTGAATTTACATGTTTATGAAGTTTACAGTGTGACATAAGAGGAAATAATTTAATTGATGCTGTTTATTTTACTGCAGCCATGGCTCTGATGTGCTCAGTACAGTAAATTAAGTTAGGGTATACATCTCACTATATGTTTGCAAAACTCTACTCAACAGGATGTATCCTGTGCAGCGAGAAGTGTGTGAGATCAAGAATGAGTGAAAATTTTGTACTCTGAAAGTCAATCACAATGACTCTGTAATGTAATTTAGTCTAAGAATTAAAATTGTTCATAAATAAGGAATAATCACACAGGAAATGGTTGTCTTTCATTGTTACGGAATTAAATATCATTCTAGAAGTCAAACATTGCCTGCAAAAGTGTCTCACTGCATGAGAAAGAAAAAAAAAAATGTTCACTAGAGAAGATCCCAAAGTAAACTGTTGTCATAGGATTTTATTGTAATTCAGTAGCTACTCATCCTGCCTGTCATGAGAAAGACACAGAGGGTAGGCAACTGATTCTACACGTGCAACACAGATTAATATGAAGGACTGTGTTTTGGCACAAACTACTTATTTCATAGAATATTTCACAGAATAATCCGGGCTGGAAGGGACCTCTAAAGGGCATCTAGTCCAACCCCGCTGCCATGAGCAGGACCATCTGCAACTACATGGAATGGGTTCAATGCAGTTGTTCGTGCAGTTGGGGTTGCCCTAGTCTTTCCATCGGTTTATGCAGCACTGCTGAATGTGTGACAGTGACTCAGTAATACTGCAAAGCATCATCCTGCTTCCAGTCTTTTGGTGGAAATCAGGGGCCAGGAAGAATTTGGGATAATAGTTGGGTTGTACTTTCTTTCTTCCTCTCTCCTGATCCCTACAACCTCCTCAAAGAGTAATCTAATTTTGCCAGGGGTGGTACTGGTTCCTTGGTAACGTCACTCCTTAGGATGATCTTCGAGGCTGTACAGACTTTGCTCAATGGCATGGGAGAGGTGGGATTGCTCAGGGGCTTTGCCATGCAGCATGAGTTAGTGCTACGGGAGATTGCCCAGTGGGGTGATAACCTGACCCCTACCCCTCTGGGACCCTTTCCCTTTTCCCCTTCTGCAGTATGGGATCCTTTATGCCAGACTCTAAGCTGGGATCCATGTACTTTATTGGATCCTTACTCAAAGATTCACACTTTGTGTACAATACGTCTCCAGATTTTGTCTTAGCTTTTTGCCATCAGGTTAGCAAATGCAAGAAACAGCCTCCCTGGAATTCAAGAAGGAGAAAACAGTCCGGAAGAGATGACCCTGTTCAGTTGTTTCATTCTTTCATTTGCTTTGACCCAAGGTGCTACCTTTCCCCTTCCCCCTGCGCTCTATGCTTGTAGGAAGAGCAAGCCTGTAGATACACCTCTAGGCAAGTGTTTTATTCCTAGTTAGTGTTGGTGGCTTTGTTATACAGATCACCATTTTACAATCAGGTTACGAGAAGAGAAGGGAAGGGAAGGGAAGGGAAGGGAAGGGAAGGGAAGGGAAGAGAAGAGAAGGGAAGGGAAGGGAAGGGAAGGGAAGGGAAAAAGGAGGGGGAAAAAGAAAAAAAGTCCCTGGTCTTGTTAACTGATCCCAGCTACAACCATTACAACCCAGTTTCTATCTGTATGTTAGTATCTCTTGCCTTCCAGAACAGGTTGGCTTCATCCAAACTACTTTTGTGAACCATCCCTGTCCTGTGCAAGCCCCAATGCCTGGAAATGACTAGGAATGATTTGGGAGAATGCTGTCTAATGCGGGACAAAACTGGCCTAGGAACATGTTAACAATCAATTTATTGGTATTGTTTATTGTGGCATAGTGCCTTGTCCTCATCCAAATAGAAAATATCTGGGTGCAGCTCTAAACAATAAATCTGCCCAGTAAGGAAGACTGAAATTACAGCTCTAAACACTTTTTCTCGTTGAAGGGTAGAATCCTGTCTTCCTTAAGCAGCAGACCATTTCAGAGGAAGATTTGTGCTAAACAATCACATCCACATGCTGTTCTTATGCTAGGGCTTGTTACCATTCCTGTGGCTAGCCAATTTGCAAATAAAGATCGAAATGAAACAGCAGAAAGAATTAAAATGGAAAAAAAAAAAAAAAGGTTATAGAAAACAAATATTAAAATAACATTTTAAAAAGTAATTGTAGGATTAGGATTAAAGAAGAGGAAAACTCAGAGCTTGGTATTGTATAAAAAAAATCACAAATCAAATCAAACCAAACCAAAGCAAAACAGAAAAGTAAAAATCAACCCCCCCTTTTAAGGGGCACCAGAAATAGAAAATGGAATAGGGGAAAAAAAAAAAAAGTCAAACCTTATAGTCCTTCATTTTGTTCTAAATTAGGAAAATAAATGACAATTGTATCTAGATTAGGAAAAGTGTACTAAGGTGAATATAAACTTCAATTTAACCAATTTTCCTTTTTCTTAAAAGAACACTGTCTTGTCTACATTCTACTTTTAGAAAATGTTAGTTAAAATACATTTATAACACCTTTTAAAATGATTTTATATCATTCTGATTTCCTGCGTCATGCTTTAAAGCATTTGCTTAAAGAAAAATTGCGTAGAATTTAACAGAAAATTTCAAGCATTTAATAGTTTGTTGTTGGCTTGAAACAACAAACTAGCATTTAATAGAGAATTAGATCCCTCTATCGAATTCCATAGGATGACTCAGATATTCTACAGAGAACAAACTTTTTCTCTATTAAGTGTCTTAGATTTTTAGAGTAATTTCTAGAGAACCTTATTGATTAAGTCACAATTAAATTCTAAAGTACTTTCCCACCAGGGTACAAACAATTAACAAGAGCCAGATCCTTCACTGCCTGGCATCTTGTGCAGAGAAAGAAAAATGCTTATGATGTGATATCATTGTACACACATTGTCTATTTATTATGCATTAGTGCAGAGACCACAAAGTGCTCTCTCCTCATTTTTCTCTCTCTTAAAACTCTTCATTTTCAGACTCTGTAATAGCTCCTCACACATGATGTTCTGTAATCCCTTTATCATTTCAGTTGTGCTTCACTGAGTTTTTTTAATAGCTTATCGATGTCCTTTGTATACTGCAGGGACTAAGCCATGCTCTCTACTTCATTGCTAGCTATGCTAAGGAAATGTTGGAGACAATCCTTCAGATAACACTCAAGCAGCTCCTATTAAGCCGTTTTTGGTGGCATGCTCAAAGAAAGCTAGCTACTAGGAACTGGTGCTTTCACTGTATTAGTCTGAATAAGAAAGCCCACGGCCATCAGTAATAAGTGAGAGACCTGCTGAAGTAGAATTATTCAGCTCTAAGCTGCAACTCTGGACAAAGAACAGCTTTTTATTATATCACCTACTTGGAAAAAAAAAGGCCAGATTTTCAGGCACTCAAGACCTTTTCTAGTTCTTTCAAATGTCTGAGCCCATACATTTGTTTTGTTAATGTTACAGAATCACAAAATCGATGAATTGAGCAGGCACCTCTCTAGATCATCCTGTCCAAACCCCTGCTCAAAGCAGGGTTAGCTAGAGCAGGTTGTTCAGGGCTGTGTCCAGTTGGGTTTTTAATATCTCCAAGGACTTATATTTATAGAGATTTGAATAATGTCTCTGTACTTCTTCTGGGTCACCTGGCCTGACTTTCACCTGTTGGACACTGGCTTTTTATGTTTGAGTTTAGTCAACTAAATGTAGTTTGGTCTAATACAAGGCAATAATTCAGTTTAGAGTGCCTGCCTTACTTGTGTCCTGAGTGCATCACAACTACCACTACACGCCTTCTACAGTGTTCATTGTACTAAGAAGTAAGGACTGTTTAGTACAAAGAGACTTAATGGAAGACAAATGCATTTAGCTAATCCTAAATGGCCAATCCTACATGGTATGCATACATTTGGCACAGCTACGTAGGGTAAGGAACTTGGTCTAGAAAATAATGGACAGACTTAAATGTAAGAAATGCTGGACTTTTAAAAATTTTCCTTCTGACTTTTGCATAGCAGTGTTACAGGCAAGAAATATGACCAAAGATTTTTGATGAAGAGATTATAGACATCTAGAGCACGTTGCAGGAATGTCATTGTAATAGCAAAAGAACAAAAAAAGAACCTTCTGAAACATATCAGAGACTTGTCATAACATTTCATAAACTGGTATCATTGCAAAACAATATTCTGCACCAAGGATTCTGGATTCTCTGAACACTTTTCAGGAATCAGTTTCTCAGATATGTTTTATAATATTGTATTGGAAAAAAAAAAAAAATGCCGAAACATTTATTTACATGGCTACATCCTAATGCCTTGAGTGGTAGCTACAGTTCCGTAAAAATAAACTATAACAATTGTCCTTCCACCTCAGTTCTGATAAACTGGTCAATAAGTTGTCTAAGAGTATTGATAATGAGTATGCTTTTTAAATAGTGTTTTCTTATTTATAATACTTTTAAAATAGATACTAAAATCTCAAGGAAAATGAGATACATTAATAAATTTTAGATGTTTACAAATGGTCATTTAAAGTCTCTATAAACTGGGACCAAAAAACATCTAATCAAATACTTCTATACTTTTTCTGCAAAGGTATGAAAGATCACCTTTATCTTCTGTTAAGTACTCAGAAGGCCATAGGCTATGTATATTCATGGCAAACTGTATATCAGTACATTTTCATGCTAAGATAAAGTCCAAAATATTCACACATAGGTCTGACATAGACAGCCCTGCCAGATGATCTGCTGACTTGAGGGCTGTCAGCCCACCTCAGAGCAAAGACTGAACTGAAATATTTTGAAATGAAGACAAGAAGCCTTAGAGCCAGGACTGCAGATCCAGCCTCTCCAGAGATGAGATGTGGGACTAAACACACATCTTGTGTGAAGTAGGTAAAAGAAGTCAAACAGTCATTTATAGCTGCAGAATGGGCCACATTTCTTTCAGCTTCCAAAAGTCTGCAGATATATATATATATGACCATTCAAGTGTAACCTAACTTTGGTTTCCTTTCCATCCGTACCTTGTGATTGTGATTCTAATGTATCTCCAAATTTTAGCAAAATCAGTTACTGGATGACAAGAGGATCCTAGCCTAACTAGGGAAGTTAGTGCTGGTGTTGAGCGCTCTTAAAATTCTCTGAAATTTGGGACACTGAGTGGACCATCACCTTCAGACTTAAAGGACAAAGAAAGTAGGGCTGGCAGTGGCTGGACCTGGTAAGCCAGGCGGCCTTTATTCCTCTTGCCATGTGGGTGACAGCCATTTTGTACATCCAAAATTGATATGTAACAAGAAGTGAAACAACTGTGCAAAATATGAGCAAAATAAAACCCAATTAAAAATGTCTACTGAAAGAAAGGTGGTTAGGCTTCTGCATTGTGTAGTACTCTGATACAAGACTGATGAATTTAAGACAGAAGAAGAATAATACAGGAGGGAAAGGATGCATAAGTAGGTGTGTTTACAGTGAGACAGATAAATGGATTAGATACAGAGAAAACAGCAGTTCAATAGAATTGCATGTGAAAAAGGAATTCAGAAAGAGGATTTTTCTGATTCCTTTTTTCCTTCCACCTTAGAGAAGCAGCTCTGCAAGTAAACACTGAATTGCCACACCTGTTTATCTAAATTTGCAAGTTGCGTCATTTCCATCTTAATCTTTGTTTTATTCTTTTTCATTTGTTGGAAAAGAAAGAATGCTATTTCAGTAGGAGAGTGAATTGTGAGCTACAAGAAATAATCTTGCTTGAGGCAAATATCATTTTCTCACAGTCTGCCTGCAAATTTTGAAGACCTGGTGAACTGCTGCCTATATATCTTACAGTGGAAATATATTTTATTCAGAACAGTGATTATACATGTACATATGTATATGTGTACAAGTACACATGCATAAATGGAAGGAATCAGAGGGTAAAGAGTGGGAATACATAATTTAAGAAAGAGAACTTAAATAAATTAGAAAGACAGAGACCTAACTGATATCACACTGGAGAAAAACTCTCCAGTCTTACTAAATATTTCTGTTCAGACCCAGTACAAAAGCAACTAAATTAGTTCAGGTAGAGAAAACTGTCATATCTCCCTTTACCCCTCCAATTTCCTTACCTGTGCTTACAACCAAATTTCATAAAGAATTTTCTGTGGGTATGAAATAACTGGCTGTTTCATTATAATGTGCTTTTGATCCTGGAGAAAAGAAAAAAATCCCATTGGAAAACATTTAACAGTGGTATTTCTGGTCAGGTTCAGATTAGGAAGTTCCATCACTTTTTAAAGAAAGGTTCAGTTGATGATATTTAGTAACCTCCAGAGGTTTCAATGCGTCAGATAAGCTTCAGATAAACATCTGACCTTTGCAAGGTTTATCCAAAGTGAAGGGAAGCTATTGAAGTGCACCTATCACTAATTCTGCACTTGTTCCAAGGGGGAAATTTTCACTGATGTTAATGGGAGCTCTGTGCACTGAATGAGAGGAGATTGTCCAGCAGATATCCACACAAAAGAAAAGTTAACAGCATATGAAATGGAAGACATAACAGTGCCAGAAAAATTGTTCTTGTGGTATATCAGGTAGTTTGCTTTTTAAAACAGTAATATCACCATATGAAACTAAATTGATTAAATTACAAACTGAATGTAACCTTCCGCTTTCAGCATAGAGTTCAACTTCCAAGATGCTTCTGTGTACATGTGCTAGCAAGATCTAAGAGACAGAAAGAATTTTTAATCACCAACAAAATTTTGCATGGTTTAGACACTTCTTTGAAGTGCAGAAATTAAAACTGTTTTTCCTCTTAATTTCAATTCACTCTTGGCAAGACAGAAATACACTATCTATCCCAGAAGTGTGTTCCAGACTTCATAGCAGTTATTTGGTTCATTTCTTGTTTATACAAAACCAAAATAGATTACTCACCAGCACATGTTTAGAAAAAAAATATGAAAACTGGTATGTTTGAAACACCCCTGCCAGGAAAATTGGCTGGATGCTCTGCCACTCCCTTGCGTTACAGCCCTGGGGGGCACCAAGTGAGAAGAGCAAATACAGCCCTTTCTCTTGACTCTCTTAAATCTCCATTATGTCTTGCTCTGTCCTCTCTCCCGATGAGCGGAACAGAGCTAGACCTTGGCAGCAGTTCTAGGTGGAAAGCTGTAATGCAGGGGCTTGTATAACGCAGAAGAGGGAATATAAAAAAAATCCCAGTTTATTGGCATGAGTCACAAATTGGGGAGCATTTCTGGCCTGCCCAGTCTGCAATGATTACTTCCCTTCCTGTTCTTGGCCTTAGAAATCCTTTGGGAATATCTACAGCATCTTAAATAGTGTGGACAGGAGCAGCTCGCTGGAAGATAACAAACCAGGCTATACTCCTCCAAAGCCAGGCCACAGAAAATTAACATTGGCTTTCAGCAAAACTAATGGAGGGAGATAAACTATGAAAAGAGACATCTCTCTAGAATTAATAATGCAGCTGCAACAATTTATAGCAGCTGAAGATCCAGTCTTTTGCTTATCTTCTTCCCTGATAAAGCTGTCTCTCTTTTTAAGAACAGTTTTCTTCTTTTTGATTATCATTTCTATTTTTCCATCGGTGGGTTATTTGTTCATTGGAATGCAGAGCCGACCTCAGCTGAAAATTCATTGAATGTCCTGCATGGCAATCCTTATCTCCAGAATCCCAGCTAAAACCCCCTGACCTGTGTATTTTCATTGTCCTCCCCAGAACTCTATTATATTCATGATATTTTTGACAAAACACAGTGAAAGAACAATACTAGAGATGTGAATGCATTTCCTTTCTCCCACGAGCAAAACAAAACCTAGCCTGCCTCCGGCCTCCCTTGATGGAAAAAAGAGTTAATGCATTAAACATAGGACATACCCTAGAATTTTAATAGGATCTTTAATCCACCAAATTTGGACATGCAATTGTTAACATTTTGTTTTTCATTATGGAATGTTTTGTGCTTAGGGTACTCCAAGAAATGAACATCTGGTATTAATAACTTTTCAGCATAAAAAGCTCGACAAAATTACAACCTATTGTAGTTGGCAGATGGGTTGCAAAAAAATGAAGGAAAAAAAAATCCACAAGACACCAGCTAGATTAATCCACTGCAATATAGATCCTGATTTAATTCAAACAATGCATAATGCATTGACTTCTAACAATAGGTGGCTATTGTGCGCAGTCTTCTCATATTTAGGAATATTCAGTAATGATTATTCATGTAAACAGGCTTTTTGTTTAAAATTAATCACAGAGTTGTTTTGACTGGTGTGTTGGTTCCAGCTTCGATGGGAGATAGGACATGAGTATTGTGGAAGGAAGAGTGTCAGACAAGTAGAAACAAACTCTTTGTCCCAGAAAGCTCTTGGCACTGAGTTGCTACGCTCCGTTTCAGAAGCAGTAAGTAAGAGACTGAACAATAAGCAGTTTCCTCCTTCCACCTGACTCTGTGAAGAATCAGGGAGGGTCACCGTGAGGGATGACATTTGCCACCATTAAGAAAAGCTTGCAGTACAAAACTAGCTTGACTTGAAAGTGTTTGAATGAAGGAGAAATTGCCATTGACTATACTGCCATATCTTTCATTCGAAAAAGGGAGATCAGGTTGACTAGTCACATGGGTTGTCAGCTCTGCTAGATCATTATCTTTTGTCTTCCCGTACTTTATAAAGACTTGATGGCCTTATTTCACAATCTTTCTTTCTCTATTTTCCAAACCCCCCCCCCTTTTTTTTTTTTTTCCTTTTCCTCTTTTTTTGCTTCTCTATTTCTTAGAAAGAGGGTTAAGATAATGTGTCAAATTTCTTTTATAACTTACAACCCTGTTTACCTGGATTGATTCCAGGAAGTGAAATAGCTTTTCATGGAGATTTGTATGACAGTAAATGACAAAATTCTAACTGTAAAGTTTTCACCTTTGAACTAAACCTAGAACAGTTCTGACTCTAGATGATGGACTTTGATGGTGTGGAGCAGCTACCTGTCCCATAAAGACTGACTTATTTATGAAAGATATTTTTTTCATTCCTAGAGGGAGAAAATATGTAGAGATTTCTCCCATGTTCTTTTCCTTTATAGTCATCCAAACAAAGGGGGATCATGTGCTTTACTGGGCCAAAAAAAAAATTCAGTGTGAAAGAAACAGACTATCATAAAATGTAAGAGGAAGAAACTTTAATAAAAAGCCAAGTAAACAGAAGTGACATTGGATGGATGAAGTTTATTGTGAAGTTTCTTGGTACTACAGTTTTCTCTTAATGTGACCACTTAGATAAAACTGTCTTCGCAGTCCAGCCTCCTGTCGCCAACTGGTTGCTAGTGAATGCTTACAGAAACAAAGACAGAGCAAATGTAGTATGATTCTCAGTACACCCTCCGAGTCATAATCAGATCAGGTATCCCTGAGAAGGTGGTTATCTCAAGAAAATCTTATTCAAAAGCTGCAAGTGGACTATCCTCCATGGTTTTACTGATTCTTTTATAACTTGTTTCTGCATTAGGCCTCAGTAACATTTTGTAGCAGTGAGCTGCCCAATGTAATTTTTACTACGTGAAATATTATCTTTTGTGTTTTAAACATGTTGTCTAATAAATTCTCTCAGTGGCCCATAATTTTTAATTGTGATAGTGAATAATTTTTGCCTTTTTTATCTTATTTATTTTATATACTTCTATCACAGCTTGTATTTAGAAAAACAACATCCTAACACTGCATCTGAAATTCCTGGGATTAAACTGGGGAAACGGGAACAATGCTTTCAAAGAACCCGGGAGTGTGATCCCGTGTGTTGGACATGTGGTGAGTGGTTGAAGCAACTTTAAAAAACAGCGAACTATTCAAGGACTGAGTTCTGTTATTGCGTTGGCTGAAAGTCTCTTGCCTGAATCAATGCCACAAAATGAAGTTGAAATTCAATGCAGCCACAGTTGAAAGACGTAAGAGACATTTTAGTATAAAAAGTCTTGGGCAAGAAAACACAGAGGCACTGCGTTGCCACTTCTATACCCTGTTGGAGTAATTGCTGTCCTCCGTTAGTGTCTTTGCACGATCAGATCCATAATGTTAAATAACGCAAATCCAAGGATTAAGCTCAATCTTTGAACCATGATCTCCTTAACTGGTTATTACCAGTGTACTCCTGAGTTTGGTTGTGCCTATGCCACGAAGCGCTCTCCCAGGTGACACCTGGGCATGGTTTAAAGGTTAGAGCAGTTCCCATCAGGCAGTATGGAGGACTTAATATCATGTTAATGTCTTTCTATTCTATGTAGTCCTCCAAACGAGCTCAGCAGGCTTTCCTCCTCAGTTTAGTATGTGATGACATCATATCCTGAAGTCTGCAACATCAGGTTTTTGTTATAAAAGCACCACTGTGCTGGCCTTCAACAGAATTTCATCTGGGGTTGGGGGGAAGGCACAGACACAATGTCCTGGTTTCAGCCAGGATGGAGATAGTTTCGTCTTCAGCAGCTCCTGCGTTTTGGATTTGGTATGCGAGAAGTGGCGACAGAGCACTGCTGGTGTTGGTTGCTGCTGAATGA
>KL266045.1:5841-58644 GCA_000699545.1 Podiceps cristatus | reverse complement strand
ATATTTTAAAGAAGTTTTAGAAAGCTTTGAAATTCCTGGGAATCAGTTGACCTGTGTGTCAAATAATGAAACATTTATGATACTCATGTTATGGAACCACAAATTTCACAACAGATTTTGCATCTGTTACTTGGACAAAGCAGCTGCTGTTTCGACCTGCATTGCCCACTCTGGAGCATGGCAAAACTTTCCTTAATGCAGCATATGCTGTTCTTTTGTTCCTTCAAAATTTGGGACTAATCAGCTCTTACAAACAGAAACAAAAATCTAATAATGCAAAGGAAATATATGCTACTGTTCTGCTATAACAGTTCATAATGTTTCAGCCAGGTGCACACTTTAAAGCCAAAAGAATAAAATGCAAGTACAATCTTGTTTTCTTCTCTCTGAATTGCTCCCTGTTTACCTCTTTCAATATGTCAGGCTATTTTTCTGTTATATCAGCTGTCATTTACTTTGAGGTGTATAGTGAAAGAAAAAAGACCTGAACTCTGGAAATGCTTTCTCCTGTGCTTTGCCTATTATGTTTCAAGCCATACTTTAGGTATAATTGAATGAATAGTTTCAGAGTAAGAAATAATTATTTTAGTTAAAAACTTTCCCTTTATTTTTTTTACCTCAAAATGCACAAGGATTACAGTATCAGTTTCTGTCTGCCTGCAGACACTGTCTGTATCTCTGGATTTCCTGCTTGCACAGAACTGTGTGTTCCTGAAACAGGTCTGCTGTGGGTGCCAAAAAAAGAAATTGAAAACCTGTTTCTGACCTGGAGATGTTGGGCAGTGAGGAGGTAATAAAACTGAATCTGTGGCTTTCATGCCGTTATTACCATCCTTTGGCTTCTACAAAGGAAACTTTAAAATGGAAAGCATTATTTTACTTTGTAGTAGCTGTTCTGAATGGTGACAGGCTTTTGAAGAGAACAGAAGTATAAGTGCACCAAAATGGAACAGAACAGAAAAATGCTTAATACATTGAATGGATAAAGCTCTCCTTGCCACAGGTTTTTGCACAGATGGTCTTGGGGCAGTGCCAGGAACCTACAGGTGCAGAAGGCCTTCCCCTAGTAGTCGTTTCCTTCAAGCAGCTCTCAAACTCACAATTCCTTGAACCCTGGAAGAATATTGCTTTTTCCTTCTCAACGGATGATTTATAAAGGTTTTGCCAGCCAACTAGAAAGCCTGTTGCTTGAAATCCTTTATAACACTTTGTCTTGTTGGTAAGATACAGTCAACTGAAGAAAAAAAATGCACATGTTATAGCAAGTCTCAGAACTATTACTGTCGTTGTTTTGCCCTACAGAAGAAAGTGAAGTAGCTCTGTGATGTTGCTATAGTAGCTGCAGTTCTTCTTGAGTGTCATCCTGAGAGTTATAAGGGCCATGAAGGCTACTCCCCAGACAGACAGTGATTAATGCTATATTTGTAGACTCACAGATCTGAAAGAAACCTCAGGAGGTCATCTAATCATACCTTTGCCCAAAGGCAAGGTAAGCTCCGCTTAAAACATTCCTTACAGACATTTGTCTAACCTGAACTCTCCACCACAGATGGAAATTGAGCAACATCCCTCGATGATTTACTCCAGCACTTAACTAATTTGTCTCTCTCTTCTTTATCTTCAACTACACGGTGCTTTTCGTCATCTGTCATAGTTCCTTAGCTTTTGTGATGTGCTTACTTGAGAGGCTGAACTGAAAGTAAAATAGGGTGACTCCGACCTCCTAGATTACTTTAAAATGTGAAAGTGAAGACCAAAAGAAAAGATACATTTCTATTGCTTGAAGTTAACCAAATGAGCTCTGCTTGACTGAGGAATGGGTTAAATAGAACCATTTGGCTTCCAAAACATTTCACCTAAAGAAATATGAGCAAATTCTGCTTCTGAAGCACATCATGAGTAATGGGACTCTGGGACTGTTTACTGTACATAAAGGTATTGCAGGGGATAATATATCATTAGTTTTCATAGAAGGTTTCTGTAATTTGAAATAGGCTATATACAGTGTCCTAGCAGAAAATAATGTATGATTGATGAAAATTATCTCTCTGAACATTAGTGGCTCTGTCAAAATAACAGATCAAAAATCTAATGTGAAATTTGTGTTTCAATAAAATTAATGGAGCCCATCACTAGGACTTGAGAAAATAGTTTGTGGTGCTCTGACACTCTAGTGGCCATAAATTAGCTGGACCAATTTCCTAGGGAACATCAAGACAGGCAAAACAAGTCAGCATTGCAGCATCTGGTAGCCTGGAGTATGCTGGGCACGTTAAAGCCAAGGGGCACGGCAGCAGTTCTGCTCTAGTTAGATGGAGTGTAACTGTTGTATGCAGACACCTGCACAGCTTTGGGTACCTGAAAACAGTGTCAGCTGGCCTGCAGGACTCGGCAACAGATCATATCACCCTTGTCACGTCCCACGGGGGAGGTGTGTTGAGCATAGCTTGCTGCAACATTATGTGGGTTCAGAGCATGTTGCTTCTGGTTTTTCCTTTTTAAACAAATATTCTGTTAAAAATATTTATATGTTGATAAGCAAATAATTTTTTTATATTTCTCTGTGCTTGTTATTTACAAAAGTGTTATGCTAAGGTTTTTATTAGTGGCTGGGAATATGAGTCAAGGTTTTCCGTGAGGGGAGATGTGATTCATCATCTGATGTGAAATACTAAGTGACAATGCCTACAGTACACCAGGCAGGAAGAGCATCTCATTTATTTAATTCACTGGTAATAATTCATTAACCAACACTTCCGATTTGTGTCAGTCAAAACTAAACTTCCATCTTGAGTTGGTTCTCACTTTATGGCACTTCTATTTCCTTCATGAATATATGCTGGATTTGACCTTAAAACAGCTTTATGCACACTGTTCTATTTGATGCCACTGAGTGCCGTTTGTATTCTAATGAACACCATTACTTGTAAAATGATGTTGGTCCTGAAAGTTATTGCAAGTGGTAAGAATATTAAACGCTGTGCCACCGAAACATCAGAGTTCTGGTGCCAATTTTAAATCTCTGATGCCTTTAATGGTGACTGTTAGGAACTAGAACTGTATGCATCTATATACGTACTTATTTTTGTGACAGTCCTTTCTTTGCCCATGCAATGAACTGGTTGGAAGCGATGCAATTGCACTGGTAAACTAGACTTTTTACTCCTTTCTGTGTCACACTACTCTAAATAAAAGACTTAGATGACAAACTATAATCTAGGATTTCTCTAAAATAGTGTATAAATGTCAGTTTAGCAGTCTGCTGGGGGAGGGCATGGGCTGCTTTGTAGTATCTCTGTTGAACAGTGCTGGGCTTTTCATTTTGCCTGACAAAGTTGCTGTGGAAAAAGATTGGCACAGCTTTGTGTCATCCTTCAGAAGAGTATCTACTTGTTTCACTGGTGTGGTAAGACTAGGACAGGAGCTCAGGGTGTGACATCCCTCCCCTCAAGTGATGAACAGATTTACTGAACATGGTCATTTGTGAGGATACATTCAGAGAGCAGGAATGGCACCTGAGCTCCTGAACTACTCCTTCCTGTTCACTGGCATCGTGTCTCAAGTGAGACATAACAAGTGCTAGGATGTTTGAACCAATTACAGGGGATCTTTGGCCAGAGGCTGACTTTGCTGTGTTTCTGTTCAGCAATGTATATTTTAGTCAGAGCTTTACTATGCCTTGTAAATAAAATAATATACTGACTAAAAAGTGAAGTTTTATGCAGATCATATTTGGTGAAAAGTTTAATCCCTAATACCCCAAGTAATTTTTCTTTTCTAATTTAATTGAAACATTTCCATAATGTTTAAGTTTGGGAATGGGATTCATGTGGGCAGTTAAGTGCACTAAACTAAGAGATGCATCCAGAGTCCTAATCCTCCCTTGTGTTGAGTTATGGTACAAACTGGAACAGTTTAATGGGAGAGGTCAGGAGAGATTAATTCTCTGTAGCCCACCATTTGGGGCAAACTGTTTGGAGATGAACAGCCAAAGTTTGTATTCATGCTTCCGGAAGAGACAGATTGAGCTGTGGTTCCTGGTGCCATTTCTGCATGAATTATGGGAAGGGTAGGATGTTGAGAGACTGAGAAAGGAGGATAGGGAGAGGGTAAGCATCTCTTTTCTTACTTTGTAAGTCACTGTATGAGACTTTTTTCCCCTCCTTTATGAAAATCTGCAAATGGAAATGTTTTATTTTGAATAAAAAAGGTACTATGTTGGTATTTTTCACTTTTTTTCCATCAGTTTGTCACTGACTAACTGATGGAGTTCTGAACAAGTGTGGTTTTAGTTTAGTTCTAGAAACCCATACAATGGTTGCTATTAGGCACTGTATTAAATTAGCTGGGCACATTCTTATTTCATGCATTAGCATTTGACAAAAATCAAATATCTTTAAAGAACAAAATTCAATTCATTAAGAAGTATTACTGAAATATTTTAATCCAGCTGGACAGAAGGATTCTAACTAGAGAATGAGTCCTTTATACTGCACTGTTAATAATGTACTAACTTCCAAATAAATTAGTATTCAGGTAACATCAAGTCCCAATTTATTTCTGTCCCCCAGTCTCATCTGCCCATCTATCCTGTCTGTTTAGCCTCTATCATGGCAGATACAAATGTCTTCAAAACATTGAACATGCCAGAATTTTGGCTTCTGTTTAGAGTAATAGCCTGTGTGTGCACAAAATCTGCAAATTAGAGCTGGCAACAGGAGAGAATGAATTAAAATATAAATCTGGCTTTGGCTGATATAAATCAAAGTGTAAATCATATACTTATCTGAGGTAGTAGTGTAGGAAAAAAGGTTCATATAATTCTGTTAATAAATAAAAACTTTTTTTTTTTTTTTTAAGTCAAACTAGCTTTTATCACACCCAGAAAGGAAAATGGGTACAAAAATATTTCTTTTTAATTTTATGATAGTTCTAATATTAATTTTAATCCAAGTTCTTATCAGTCAGTTCTGTACTTATTTCTAGTTGTTCCAAACTCACAGAGGTTAAGTTATAAACTGAACTCCATAGAATATTCTAAAACACTGAGTATTAACAAACTGCCAGAAGATCAAAATAGGCACATATGAAAGTCTGTTTCCCATATAATTTGCATTAGTTCTATTATGTTTTAATGCTAATAAGTGTTGCACACATGCAACCAACTGATCATTTGCGCATTCAGAAATCAAGTTTAATGGATATATAGACAAAGAAGAAATGCAGATTGTGTTTTCCTATTTGCATATGTTACTTTAGGTGTATGTATTTCATAAACATTGAATCCTGACTATCTCGGGTAGTAAGGTTAAAGAGCAGTCACTGGGCTTGACTCCATGGCTCGAATTACCAGATGGCTTTTTATGGTCATGCATATTTCTGAGGACTAATTCAATGGAAAAGATACATCTACAATTTTTTTGAATGAAATGCAAAATAAAGCAAGCATAGTTACCAACCAAAACCTCTGTCCTGAATTAATTAGATGTGCAAATTTTCAGAGATCCTACAGCCTATTTTTGGATACAGCTGGAAGTGCTGTCAAGCATGACAGTCTTTACAATGCACAGTAAGAAGAGGTCACTCACAAGACGGCTCATCTAAACAGTTTGGTTTGCAGGGTCTTTATTACAGGTTTTGGGGAAAAAAAAAAAAAAAAAAGGATTTGTGTGTTTCTATAAATACAGGAAAGATAAATTACCTTGTCTCTTACCAATCCCTTTTCTTCTAGTCTAATATTTGTGTTCTCATATTTCATTCTTCCTGTGCTTATGGGAACCTTATCAAGATACAGTCTTTTCAGTTCTCTGTCTTCTCTTTTACAAGTTGAGCATGAGACAGATTTTCCCCTCCTCTCTTTTCTTTCAGTGCATCTTACCACCCCACTTGAACAAATCAGGTTTTGTCTGCCTTCCTGACAACCATGAACTGAGATACTTCTGCCCTTTTTAGTCTTTTAACAGGTTTTATTTCTCCTCACTCCTCATGATTCATAAACTTTTAATTTTTTCAGGTATAAAAGCAGTGCCATTTTTCCTCTTTTTACCTTGCCCTGAATCTGATGTTGATCCCACAAGTCAAAAGGCTTTTTCTGCATACACAGTGGGTAGAACAAGGGGCTTTAGAGTGTTATTGACTTAGCATCAGTAAACCTGAGAACATCAGTGTGGCACTAAGTGTTTTTGTCCCCTTTGGTTCTCTTAGACTGATTTTTAAGGAAGCAACAATACTTTTTTTTCATCTCTTCGCTTATGGGTCCAGATCTTTTAAGTTTAGATCTTACTTTGAATAGCAGTTGGAAAGGAATATTCAAACTCATATTCAATGTCTAGGGATTTAGCAAAGTCATGTTAAAAACAGTTCAAAGCAAATAATGTGACGCTTCATTTGTGTTTGTGTGACCGATGGTAGGAAGGTACTCTGTTATGTAGATGTTGCCTGTGTTGACCTGAAATGGATTTACATGAATCTTTTTCTAGAGTAATGATGGATTTTCAGATTCTCAAAATCATGTTGTTGTTTTTAATCTTGCAATTGGGCAACTCCTTCATGCTAGGGAATATGTCTTGTTGACCTAAGCAATAGCAAAAATCATATTCTGAAAACTGCACACTGTGGAAACATATATAGAAACACAGATGGCTGGATGATGATTTGAGTTACGGGAACTATGTGATTCTTAAGATTCTTAGGATGTTTCAGGGCTTAGATGGCTGTTCTGCACCAAAAAAAAATGAGTTGTACTGTCTACATCAATGCTATAATGACACTTTAAAATGATGGCAATGGTCCCAAGCTGGAAGCAAACTTGCTGTTCGCCTCCTTACGACTTATGGAAGAACCAGGCATCCTACTTATATGTGACAAATTTTGAGGTTATTTCCTTAAAATCTTTAATTGCTGAAGAGATACCTTAAGTAATAATTTCTAAGATTTGTCCTCCTGAGAGCCTGAGGAGGCCAGCAGCTTTTTAAGTGGGAGATGAAGCAGGTGAAGAGAACACAACAAAAATATAGGAGATAGCAAGGTAATGTTAGGGTGTCTGTACAGCAAAGCAGAACTTTCGTTGCATGAGGCTAATCTAGCCACAAATCTCCTAGGAGCTCCACAGTGAGGAATCTCCCATTTAACATATTAACAATGTGGCAGCTTTCCAGGAAAATATATATATATGAGGCTGGAGATGAGGGTTGCTGCATGCTTTGGCTATTATGTGCATATCTCAGGCCTGTGCCCCTGGAGCAGGGGAACGGCACTGTTATTGGTAAAGTCCTATGTAACTCACTATATGAGAGTGACTGAGAATTAAGCTTAAGGGTAGCTGCTGTGACTTTTCCTTTGCAGGTTTTGCAGACTGTTTTAATACAGCCAGGTAAAAAAAGCCTGTCCGGATAGATGACTGAGCTCTTCAATAATTCCTCAATCTCTCTCTGAAATTCTTACTAATTATTTTGTTTATAGGTAATGTTTTGCATGTAATTTCAATGCCATGGGAGAGAGTATGTCCTGACATTATTCTAGTAGTGTACTTTGTATTGCTGTGTAAGCAGATTGCTACTGATAATTTTGTTAAGACTATTGTTAAACAGTATGGGAAAATGTCACTATATTTTTCGAGACTAAGTCTGAGACACGTGTTTCTACTTTTCCTGTTTCTCCAAGTTTTCCTGTTAAAGCGGAAAGTTATTTTTTGCACAGATCAGAAGACATTATAAAAAAAATCGGTGATTATTCATTGCGAGTGGCAGCAGTGTTGTGAGTCACCCTTTTCATGTGCATCATTCCCTACGTTCATAATGGATTTTGAAATTTGGAGCAGGCCTCTGCCAACAAATGAAATATTAATGAAATGTAGGATTGAATAATATAGCTTTTGCATAACGTAATTTTTCCCAGAAAATGAAATGACCACCTCCTAAAACTAGGAACTGTTTTATAGTCTTATTTTGCTGTGAGCCAAAAGGTATTGGGGTGAGAGCTTGAATATGTGTGCATTGGCATATATGTTATTTACAGAGCCTCTGCTGCTTTGATGCATAAGATGAAACTCCTGAAGGTGTATTATAAGGTACATCACAGTGACTGCTGCATTAATCAGTAATCAGTTTATCATACTTTGGAGTATGAAACAGTTCATGTTTTGTTGAAAAGTGTACAGTGCACAAGGAAGTGAGGATGCTGAGGACAGTGGAAAACTCAGGAGTTCATCAGTACGCCTAAGGCTGTAAGCAGGGATTTAGATCAAGGCCTTCAGATCGATTTGGGGAAAGCAACTGGATTTTCTACAGTCAAGGAGAGGGTAATAAATAATAAGAAGTTGCATTCATTCTCTTTTTTGCTAGTAGCATTGTCAGATAAACGTGCTGTTGTGGTTTAACCCCAGCTGGCAACTAAGCACCACGCAGCCACTCACTCCGCTTCCCCCCTCCCCTCCCCGCCCCAGGGTGGGATGGAGAAGAGGATCAGGAGAGTAAAAGTGATAAAAATGCAAAATGCTTTTTTGCTAGATGACTGTTCCTCAAGCTCTCCTTAAAAGCATTGCTGTTCCTGACCTCAGTTGCGTTTGCTTCTGAGAGAGGACTTAGCTACTTTTTTATTCTGCTTGAAATTCACAGCACAGAACTATAATGCGATTGAGCAATGAGTTGTAGAGCACCTGATAGCAGGGTGAGTGCAGGCACCTGATAGCAGGATGACTCAACCCTCCACCCTTCCAGTCAGGCATTCAAGTTGTATTTGCTCTATGTCTGACTAACAAATAATCTCCTAGATTCTAGACAAATACACTTTCCTAACACTTACTTACTATATGTTTTATTTAAAACTGTAGCATACATTTATATATCATTGTGATTTGCTTAGATCTACACTGTGGTTGTGCTTTGGTAATCATTTTAAAATTACAGAATGCAAAGCAATTGAGAAAGAACACGCAGAAATGATTTAAAGGGTGACTTTTTTAAAAAAAGAACTATTAAATGGGTTAGTCACAACCATGAGTCACTCAAATTGAGTCATGCTTACTTTTTGGTAGCTGTAGATTATCTGGTTTTCCTGTTAATCCATGCAGCTATGAATAATGCTGTATTAAGAACTATTGCTGCTTTGGAGAATATCTTTTCCCTACTCTGCGTGATGCTCTGTCTGAATACATTTCTGCATTGAGCAGTTTACAGTGTTGTTATTTGGCCTGTTCTTTCAAAACGCTTGAGTGGCTGTTTGCATAAGACAAGCAATGAAACATGTGCCAAGTATTGAATCCAGAAGAGAGACAAGCAAGTAAAGGACCTCACTATCAATCCATGATTTGCACCATTTCTGTGGGGATTAGTAGGAGATAATAGGAGTCATCCTAGTTTACATTAGTCCTTTTGCCACCTATGGTGGCTGAGACAGGAGCTTTGGGGTAGTTATACAATATGGACGTGACCTGTGAGGAACAGAAAAAATGAGGGAGGGAGGGGCACAAATATGTCCTGAGGTGGTAACCACGTTGATGGCTTAGTAACTGTTGAAGCTGGATTTGGATGTGTTGGTTTTTTTTAACTTCTATATTTGTAGTGAGCGTGCATCAACACAGCTGTAGTGTTAGGCATAATCCCAGAGCCTTTACAATCATCATTCTAGACACAAAATTAGCATAATATGTATTGGCCAAATGTTTTCAGATTGGTGGCTACCTAAAATTAGTCTGAAACTGTGTAGGTGCTTAAATGTGGGTTTGGGAGCCTGGATTTGGGCTAGAAAATGTAGGCTGTAGTTCTTCGAGCATCAGCAAAGAGAGGGAAGTTACTGTAGCTCTGAATATTCCTGAGTGTGCCTCCATTTAGACGACAATATTCATTGCTCTTTTTCAATAAGTGCTGTCAGCATTTTTGTTAATATAAAGGCAAGACATCATTTCCTTGTAATTTTTACAGAAAAAAAAATACATATTACAGTCATGATTTCAAGCATTACTTACTATTTTTCACTGGGTCTGCCCTGAGAATTTTTTTACAGACTCTGATTCTATCCAAAAATATATAGCTCACCTAGAAATAAAGCTTGCTTCCATGATTGGTATCTTGCTGATTGATGCTGTATGACTGCTGGATGAAAAATTTTATTAGAATTAGCATGAAAATATCTTTCTTATTTTTACTTCTCTGCTGAATAATGTAAAACCAAAACCAATTTTCTCTAGTTTATCAAAGAGGTCAGGGGACAGACAATTTGAGTTAGAAAATGTGGTGATGTCATGAAGAGCACTCAATGTGCTTTACAACAAAGGATTTAAATGCCTCAAAAGGGAAAAGTAATTTTCACTACCCTTTTGTAACAAAACTATAGATAGATAAATAGATAAATAGATAGCAAAGTTGTAAAGCTGCTTCCTGCATAAATGTCTTTCCCATATGCTTCTGCTTCCTTTCAGCAGATCTATATAGGAAATACTTGAGTCACAGATAGTTTCCATTGGGACCAAATTTATGTGAGAAGAGGTCATTTGTTCAGTGCCATCACTTGTTGTAAAGCTACACAAGGTCGTCTCAAAAAAAAAATTCTTGCTTTCAAATTCTTTTTGAGCCTTAAAAGCTGTTGCTAACCTGGGATGAGAATATATTAAAACAAATAACCAACTGAAAAAGAGAGAGCATGGAATATATTTTAAAACCCAAGGACTGACTGCTGTCCTCTTTGTGTACTACAGCATTTACTGAACTAATTCTGGAGACCTCTGTGAGACATTCTAAGTTGTAATGCAAAGACAGTTCTTCTGCAGAGTCTCATTAAATGAGATTTGTCCTGGTCCTTGGAAGAGGACCTTCCCTTAGGAGCTGGAAGAAGCTGCAAATTTGGCCCCATGAAAATCATGGGCTGCTGTAAGGACCTTTCTGTCGTGTCATGGGCAGTAGATAACCTGCGCTCTGGCTATGTCAGAACTCGGGTCCTGGTAAAGGCAAGAAACTGTTGAATTTTTGGATAGAATCAGAGTATTTTGAAAAATTCTCAGGGCAGAGCCAGTGAAAAATAATAAATTATGCTTGAAACCATGACTGTAATACCTATTTTTTTTCTGTAAAGATTACAAGGAAATGATGTCTTGCCTTTATATTAACAAAAGAAACTCTCCAAGAAATGGAGATGCGCCAGTGGCCCTGGTACAGGCCATGTCTGCAGACATGCTTGAGCTCGGTGCCATCTCAGGATATTTCTTGCACAGCAAGGGAACTACGCCAGCTCGCAAGATAAAAGTGCACACATTTCAGCAGTACGCAGTGCAGTAGGAGAATAAAAAGCCAAGAGTACAGATGGTGTGTGGTTATGTGGATATTTTGTCGGCTTCGGAAAGAAATTAGGTCCTGTGTTTCAGTGCCTGCCACAGGTTTGCTTCTTCCCTAAACAACCATTATATGAAAGAAAATGCTTTTAAGTAATGAGAAAGTAAGTTTGAACATGTGTATAAGACATCCATGTGCCATTTACTTATATTTTCTGTAGGGTCCTGCTTTTATGCCACAAAGCTGAATACTATGTAACAGAAGTGTATTAATTAATTCCTTTACAGTGCTATGTCCTGTCATGGTGGTTTTGCTGTGTTGAAAGACATCATCTGCTGAGAATGTACATTTGGATGAAATAGGATTTCCTCTGTCTTTTCCTCAATCTAAAAGAAAAAAGAAAAAATATTTTGCTTACTGGGAAAAATAAATCAAAATATGTGATGAATTAAACATTTTCTCAAACTTCAGAAGAACAGACTTTTTTCTGTCCTGAGAGGCAATGCATTGTCCTTCTGGTAAGTTAAAATAGTAGGTGGTAGGACACTAGCACAAATCATGAGCCTGGATAGAAATAGAAGCCAAATAGAGGCGGACTACTTGCTATGAGAAGAAATTAAAACAGCAAGGTAGAAGCTGAGCAGGAGCTGACCACTGACTGTGGCTGCTAATATCAAGTGGCTTATTCATGTCATTTTAGTGAAATAGAAGTGCAGGGGAATATGCCATAACTGATGAGTCTTTCTGATATCAATGGATCATGATATTGGAATAGTTAATGGTCTGCATTGGTAGTTTTCAATTGTCATTGACTGTACATTATAGTGAATACAAATTTTAAAAAAAAACTTTTTGTGGTGGAAATGAGAATGAGCAACTGGAGCTCCATAACCACCACCCCCCCCCGCGCCCAAAAAATAGATGAGCTAATGCCCAGAAGTAAAGGGACCTTCCCCAGCTGCTCATCATGCTATGTGTGTCACATTCTGGTTGTTTGCTTATGTTATTTGCTGTATTTATTCTGGATTTTATTCATATCTTCCCATTATGTCCTCCAATATCAGTTTCACTCCTGTTGCCCAACACATTCTTTTCTTTTCTGTCTTTTCTCTTATCTCTGTCCGAAATTGCTTGCAATGTGGGCAGATTTTCTTCCATATGAGAGGCAGGATGGCTGGGAAGAAATATGCAGAATTGACAGCCAGAAATAAGTTAACTTAATGCAGTTCTTCATAGGCTTTTACTGTGGCTCAGAGGGGGCTCCAGTGGGGCCTGTGAGAAGTTGGATCTGTCTTGCTTTTATATTTGTGATGAGTGCTTCAAGTTCAGAAAAGGGCATGTAAATAAACACATTACATCAATTTTGACTTAATGACATCAACTTCTCTTTTGACCCTACTAGTCCCTGAAATTAATAAACACTCGGCAAAGGAGTAACAAGATTCATATGTATAAAGATACTGACTGCAGTGAATGGGTTAAAAAGCTGTCTGTGGGATCCCATGTCTTGCACACACCAGTTGTATCTGGTGTGTGCAAATGGAGATTCCTTGTGGTTTCAGATGTAAGAAGCAATGTTATCTTTAGTTTTTCAAGATTTCAGATGTCTGGAGTCATGCAGTATAAAGGTCAATTCACTACTAAACATCCACTGCCCATATTTTCTTTCCTTTCCATATGAAAAGTGGTTTTGGTTATTTATCATGCTACAAGAGTCTTAAATTACAGATTACACTGTTGTAACTTCATTTATTACTATTATCTTTCTGAATTTTAGTAATCATTCTTGGTGTCACACAAACCATAATGGTTCTTCAGAATTCTCTAAGTGTGATCTAAATTAACAAATAAAAAGTAGTTTGTTAAAGTCTGCAGTTAAATGGCATTTAATGGTGTAGTTTTACTTTTCATATCTCTGATTAGTTTATACATTAATACTTCATAATCTATCTCTACCAGTTAGATTTTCCTGCAGTGCAACAAAAGTAGAAAGTAGGAAGCAAGCTATGAAAAAGAAATATTCAAGGACTTGAAAAGTCTGTCTGGCTTTATACCCAAAATGCATTCAGGCAGATCAGATAAAAGGGATCAGCCCTGCTGGGCTATAAATATCATGGGCAAAGTCCTCGGATGGTGTAAACTAACACAGCTCTGCGTGGACCCCCGTACCGCTGCCCGGCCCTCTGAGAGCAGCCTGTTGGTGTTTTCTGCTTGCAGTCAGAGTACAGAAATACACACACACATGTTTTGTAAACTAGAAAGAGGCTTAGAGGGGATTCAGTGTGAATCTGTTTTTTATGTTACCTGAACTGTCCCTCAGACATCAATAGGACTAATCGGTGGTTGTCATACGGTGCACAGTACGTGCTGGGGAGGAGGCCAGGTGCCCTTGGAAAACACATAATTGCTGATAATGGAGCTCTTTGATAATGCTAATTAAAGAGGTGTTGCCTATATGTCACTGAGTACAAACCCTGACACTAGGCAGTAGTTCCTGAAAATTGGTTTTGTTATGTGACTTCTACACTGGTATAGATTTTGTTTTACATCGTTCTGGCTTCCGTGCTGCTGTGCTACAGGTGAAGCAAGATAGTATGTGCTACTCTGCTAATTACATGGAGGGTAGTGAGCAAGATTTGCAAAGAACTTCGTAAGTAAATATACTACTACAGACAAATGTGGAAAGGCAAATACGAAAGTGTCTTGGGTTTATGGTTCTGTGAATAGATGTTTGGAAGAAACACAAACCTGGTTATATACACTTGTATACATGTGTGTGTACATGCACACAGGTTACACAATTGGATTCCCAGGTGGTGAAGAAGAGCTCTACAAAGGGAAACCCGAGAAAAAAAGTGTTTGCTATCTTATTTTTTGCTTTCAGAAAATAAGTAGATTATCCAGCATAATCAACATTGCTCTAGATAGCAACAGTTATCTCCCCAAGAAATAGCCAAGAATCATGATGATACCTTCATATATATCTTGCATATCTCTTTCTCATGTCTTGGCTAAACAAGAACCAAATTTTGTGGCTCCACTCATCTACAGACCCAACAGAAAAAGGCATTAATCTTTTTTTTTTGAATATGAGCAGCTCTTTGCTTGGTTTTCCCTTACTTTGAAATATTCAACTTTTTGAGAATGTAGTTTAGCTCAAGTTCATCTTTCCATTTAATTTTGTATTGGAAAATGCTGGGAAAGCTCTACCTTTAAGCCTTAATTTGGCATTCTTGCTCATATAGGTAGAAGCCAGACTGTAATTATGGTCACATTCAAATTGTTCAGCAAGGTCTTCACTCTTAGAAAGAAAAGGAAATTCTTGAATGTTTGAGAGTGAAATCTATTCCTGGTTGAGCTGTCTAGTTCTCTGCGGTTGTCTTCAGATGAAGAAACACAAAGTATGGAACTTCCTAATTCTGGCTTTCCTTAATTTTGATGTTCCCAAGATGCTCATTCCTGTTAATAACTTCACTGTATGTAATACTAATTAATACTGTTAGTGTTTTCCGTTGGTTTTAGTAGGCCTCTAAGGTAATCAGACTGGGACTGTAAAGGAGGGACATGATGCACTATTAGATAGCTCAGACAAAAAAGAGGGGATGCTATTTTAAAAAGCCACCACCACCAAAAACATCCCACCAAAGCAGAACAAGAAAACCCATCATTGCTGCCACTATCTAAAAACATTCTCCACACATGCTCTCCTCCAGGGAAGAAGATATTTTTTACGTTATCTCTGCCTGTGTTTGCCTCTCTTCTCTTCCTACTATCACAAGCAAAAGGAACATGGTGAGCTTGCAGACACGTCAGGCAGATAAATTAATTCAGAGAGATCATTCTTTCAACTCTGATGTCGTCTTAAGTAGCAGTAAAGAACAAGGCTTCTTAAATAAGAATGTTTACTTTTAGGTATAATGATCTGTTGAAGCATTCTGGGCACCTCAGTAGAATTACGGGTGTGTGTATATGTGTCTGTGTGTGTATTTTTCCCCATCTTGCAATGCTCGGAGGGAAAACTGTTTTTGAATTAGTGCTGTGTTGAGTGTAGCCTGACTGGTGTAAACCTGCTGGAAGTAGTTTTGCAATCTGTGGCAGTATTCAATTACCTGCAGTGGATGACTGCTGTCAGGCGTTTTATTGCCTATAATGGCTCGGCCACTAGCACCAGTTTGGCTGGTACAGTTGGGTTTATCATGCAGCCTAGTGCATGCTGGATAATAATTCTTGGGCATCTCTACAAAGATTTTCAGCAGAGCTGATAGGACTTCATAAAGCAGCTTATTCTTTAATAACAAAATTAGAGGCGCAGTTCTGTACTCCCAGCTTAGCACACTTACTCAAGTCAGCAGACCTATATGAAGTGGGCTTATGCTAATTCACCAGGGCACCAGTAGCGGTGTAGCCTTTCAGCGGGCAGCTTAGTGTGGGCTCCCTGCCCCAGTGATTATTTGTGGTTTGGGGAGGTTTCCCCATTGGCAGGGTTAGTGCTTGCTCAGGGGTGTGCCCCTGAGCTGCAGAAATGTAACCCAAGTGATGTGGCTGAAGCGCTTCACAAATCAGAATTTCCGGTCTCCACAAAATTGTGCATTTTGGTGATATTTTTCCGTGTAAAAGAGCAGGGATCTGACTAATGTATGGCTTTGCCTTTTGAGCTACAGGGTAGGTGTACCTCCTCCAGTGTAAACTTGGGTGTACTACGGGAATGTGTATGGAATTCATGGGCCCACTGCTTAGAAGGCTTGAGTAAGGAAGGATGTGCACTTTGATTGCTCACTGAAATATATTGGGAGAATATTACCCTGAAGGTCTGTTCAGTTGCACAAAGCTTTATCCAACCAAACATATGGAATTGTCCTGGATTGGATTATAACAACTGTGTCTGCACCTACGCTCTGTTTGAGTCTCTTCCTGCATGAGCTTGTCTGCGTTCTAAGACATACAGCAAGATCAGCTGAATGCTTTTTTCCCCCAGGTCCATTCACTCAGATGATGTGCTAATTAGGTCACTGAGAAAATCAAAGATACAGAATCTGGATTGAGTCCTCACTAACCAGCTCCTACATGTAATTGCTGTTATTTTACTTTAATTTGTCTTAAAATGTTTTCTGATGTCTCTGAGAATGTTACCCATAAAAAGGCAGACTGCACGTCAAGATAGCAAGTCAGTGAAAACAGGAATATTTTGAGCCGCAGAGTGTAGCATTCACTATTTATCACTACAGGAAAGAGGCATGTGACTTCTTGCTCACATGGCAGCTCCTTTAGTTTATGCCTTACTGATTGGCAAATAGCAAAAGTATCCTGCAGGATCCCTTTTGAAGAAAGGGCAAGGCACTGGAATGATCCACAGTGCTAACATTTTACTGCAGAATGATCCCTGCTCTTTCCCATAAGTCCTGTGTGTTGGAAGAGAACGGACTTGCTGAAGGCAGAGATGAGTTACTGCAGACTCCCTCAGTTTGTTTTCTGCTTAAATAAAAGTGTTCTGTCATAAGTGTGACCTCAGAAGTAGCAGTATGACCTGACAAGCAAGCATATTTAATCTGCTCCTTGGTGGAGATGAATGTATTTTGCCCATGAAAGCATATGCTGTGTATACATATAGGTAGGAGTGAGTGCATCTCCATGTTGACGCAATTTGAAAGGGAGATGAAGGACTGTTGGAGCACTTCAGAGTATTGCTCCTTGGCAGGAACACACATATTCCAAGGCAAACGAATTTGCTCAATATTTTTATGAGTCTCTGAGCTCAGCTGGTTCTGGCAGGGATGATTTGACTTCATCCAGAGAGGCAGTAGGGGGGAGATCATTGCAACTTTCCCTTTATTTGGGTAGTGGAACATGAGTAACTTCTTCCCAGAGCTGGAGGGAGTCGCCTTGGGCTCCCCATCACGCACAGCTTGTCATATTGTGTCTCTTGTGTCCCTCCATAGTGTCTAGTGCAGCTCCCTTGTATGGACTAACCATAGTGCAAAATCCCTCTGATGAAGCAAATTCAGCAGAAGCACTTTAGACTCTGTGGAATAACAAATAATAATAAAGAAAATAGTCTTGCAATAAATGCTAATTGCGCCCTATAGGGTTGCACTGAATTTGTCATTAGATACTAGATATTAAATGCAGAAATACTAACTTTCCCAGAACCTTAGAGAATTTAGAGTTCTCTGTAAATATGTAATTTCCCCCCTAAACATACAGTTTATTTCCCAATACAAATTCTTCATTATTCTGTAGTTAAGACTGAAAGGCCTTACCCGTTTACTTGAGTCAGAAATGCCCTTAACAGTCATTTACTGAGATGAGCAAATTCTGGAAACTGAGACAAAGGTTCCGTTCTGCAGGTGAAACCAAACTGCCTCAAAGTCCGGGGCGAGGGCGGGGGGATGTAGGGGTGTGTGTTTGTGACCATTTAGACAAAGCTGCCCCATTCCTCCTTTTTTATTGGCCTTTTGGTCTTGGTTGTTGCAATCTCTTATGTTCTCCTGAAGCCAGAACTACTTCTGCCCTCTTTTGTCTTACTACCTCTCTCTTTTGCCGTCTTCTGCAGCTAGACCATACTGTCTGTGTAAAGCATTCACTGCCTGATACATGTTTACAGTGCCAACTAATGCTTCTCTGAGTTTATGAACATACCATTTATATTGAGCATGTATCTCTATTACGTGCAAAACTCGGCTGGAGGCTAAGTCTGGTTTCAATCTTCCTCCTGACTAACAGTAATTCTCTTGATGAAACAAACCAAATAAAGAATGGAATTTCTATACCAATCTATTTATCAGCCATAAATAGGCAGTATATTAGTCACATTTTCAGAGGCAAATAGCAACATATTTCTGAATCCTGGTATCTCCAAAACATACGTAGATGTTTGCTTTGGAGTTCTGCAACATTGTTATTGTCAGCTGAGAGCTGACCCGTGATATTTATGTTGGCTTGATCAACGTTTGGCAAAAGAGGCTAAGAACAAAACTGGGTATAAAATAGGAAGCTTTTTAGCAGAGAAAGTGTCTTTCCAGAGATGTAATATTGCAAGAATATTAATCACCTAAACTGTTCAGCATAAATGAGGAAAAGCTGATTTA
Organism: Podiceps cristatus; assembly: GCA_000699545.1. Lineage (NCBI taxonomy): Eukaryota > Metazoa > Chordata > Aves > Podicipediformes > Podicipedidae > Podiceps > Podiceps cristatus. The sequence goes on along the minus strand of KL266045.1, from coordinate 40,295 downwards.
AAAGCCTTTATTTTCAGAAATTCAGAAGGATATATTTTAATGGCTTCAAAATATCAAGTCCTTAAAAGTATATCTGCTTCTCAGTGGTGAAGTCCACAGTTTACCTCACATACAGATGCAGCATTATTTTAATCAGGACCTAGGGATGATGAGAGACCTGACATGTCATCTGGCATGTTCCTTCTGCGAGGAAGAGAAGTTATTGTAAGTCTATCGTAGTTCCTCTCTTGAGTTCCCGCAAGAGCAGGATGGCTTCATCTGTACAATTGGGAGATGAGCTCTGAAACAGGATCCTGGGTGTAGCTGGCCTTTACTTGCATGTATTTATTAATACTGTTCTGTTTTACATGATATTTGTTTTGTGTTGAATGATTTCACAACCTTGCAAGAAGAGACTATCCAATAACACTGGTCAAGCATCATCTTTAAAACAGATAGAAATTTGTGAGTCACCTGAAATAAATGTAAAGTGCTTGTCTAGAAGAGATTTAGCATCAGCTGTACAGCACTGAAGTTCAAAGAATGGAAAAGCGACAACATTTTAAATTTGGTCTCAGTCCAAGGCACCCCTGTTTTACAAACTGATCTTCAATCGTAACAGCACAGGGCATGAATTAGCAGAGAACTTGACCCTAACTTTTGCTTGTAGAAACAGAAAAGTTATGTTTAGAAGAGCTTTCTGTGTTCACATCCCCTACTCGCATATAGTGGAGGGGGAATAAATACCTGGTCTCTCTTTAAGCTCCACTCTAACCGAGCTGTGATGCCTATCAATGTGATTTTGTAATAAAAAGTTGTGATTCCTCCACTACAAACTTGAAATGCTAGTTGTAAACCTAGCCCAGCCATTAAAAATCAAGAGCCAAGCAGTTAAGCATTCTGAAATACATTTATTAAAAACATCAGATTTTTTAAATGGCCCTCTACTTTTTGAGCATGTAAATTGAATTTTTGTTTACCACAACAGCTAGATGTGTACCTTTTGTTCAGATGCTCTCCTGCCAATAGAAGAACAATAAAGAAGCTTATATTTGTATGGCGAGATGTAAGAAACTGGAAATAGGAAGGGAAAAAAATTGAAATTTTAGGTCTAAGGCAAGATTTAAATTCTAACCATTAACTTTAGCTTTTCTGTTCACCTTGCTCTCACAAAACCTGCTACTCCGTAGGGCAGAAGTCCCTGTAGACTGGCTGTGATATTCTGATCCTCAGGTACTTTGTGCCATTATATAAATTGACATATATACACAACTAAGGGAAAGAAAAGAGCAAAAGGGTGTGTGCAAGCAGGTTGGAAGGCTGGGAAGAAGTGAAGATACGTTGTTAGTGCTGTTGGTGAGAGAAGGGAAATTGTCGTGGCTGCTGCTGCTGCCTGGGAAATGTGTGCCAGCACCCGCAGCGGCACAAGCTGCTGCGGGGAGGAGGACGCTGCACCTCTCTGTGTCCCTGCTCCGCTTGGTGCTGCCGTCTGTGAGGTGCCATTGTCACAAACAGGAGTGCTCGTAAGACGCTGTTGTCTGTATTGCCTTCTCCTCCCCCACCCAAAAAAAAATGAAAAAAAAATCCTAGCTCTGGCATGTAGCAGTGATTTTTTTTTTTTTTTTCCCTGCTGCTATAACATTTCAGGATGATCCAACAGTGTATTTACTGGATTTGAGAGGTGTCATTTGAGAGGGAGATCCATCGCTGCCTCAAAACCAGCAGTTTACAGTATCCTGAGTTGACCCCTACTGATTACATCAGGTCTGAGACATTTTGTTGTAGGAGCACAGCAGCCTATTCCTTTCATAGGAATGGTTTCATCTATTACATGCTGTTAGCTTACTAACCTTTTGCTACTTGAACTGTCCTTTCTGCTAGGTTATTTTTTCAGAGCTTCCCTCGGGGTTTGGCCACAAGCTGAGTGTGTAAGAGACCTCTAAACAAGAAGAAGAAACCTCCAGAGATGTTAGCTGAGCAATGCTATTTAAGCAAAAAAAAAGAACTGTATTTGATGAGCCAATTACATAGAGCAAACATTTAAAGGACAGAATGCCAAATTCTTGTTTGTAAACCTAAGCCTTTATTAGCAGCACTGTTACAGTTATAAAAGAATATGATCCCTTTCTGAGCCTCACAGACTACCTGCATCCCTGTATTAAGTCAAAGCGTTGCTGGATGGGCTTTGTGAGTGTTGTAGGACTAATCCCTATGGTTCCTTGATTATGAGCATGTGCAGAGCAGCCGAAGGTACAGTCGTGCATGTAGAGCTAACACAGAGACTTGCTTTGCAATGCCATGTTTGTGCATGTGTTCCTACAACTGAGAAGGATACGGAGAGCCTGCCTGCCTTACTGGCTTATCTGATGTTTTCTTGTTTCTGTTTCAGCATTCAAGATAATTCCTTCAACACGACAGCTTTAGCAGAGTAAGTGAACACTTTAAAGATGTCCTTATTTTAAAAAAAGAATTACAAGTTTAGTAACCGTAGAGAATAATCGTTAACTAGTATGTGAGAAGTCCCAAGCTATCTGTCATATATTTTGATTCAGTTTTCTGTAATCTAAGTATATTATTAACTGCATGGGAAGGATTGCATGAAACAGCTGCCTTTACATGCTCTGTGACCATTTAGTAGCAAAATACCTTTCTGGGGGAACATGTGTTCGATGCAAATCACATATGTTTAAATTCATGATTTTCAGTGAAGGATAAATCTCCTGTGAAAATATTGCTCATTTCTGGTACTGATGATCTTGACAAACACAAGTATGTCAGTTTTCTAAGAGCACATGGTCTGTACTTCCTGCAAGCATTATTAGAAAAAAAATTCCTTGCAAATATTTTGAAAAAAAAAAATAACTATACATTATATAGACTGTCCAAGTACCAAATAGGTCATTTCAACATAATCAATTCCATAACCTTGTTAGAAGGCCTTTCATATATATCGTGATTATAAGGATATATATGTTGATTTTTGGTGTTGTTTTACAGAGACAACAGAACAGGACAAGGGAGAACATTAGAAAGTTAGAAAGGCAAAGGCTTTAAGAACTGTTACAATTGAAATGGTCTTTGTTTTATTTCAGTCTAAACCACATCAGTTTTGGTGTTCTCTACATTATTTTTTGGCATGCTTTTGATTGTTTCAAAAGCTTTTAGGGAAGGTTCTTCGGCAGTAATGTGCCAAGCAGTTTCTCGGGAAGGAAATGATTTATAGATTTGCTTGTGTATTAGGTGAGTTTTACACTGCTAAAATGCCCATAATTTAAAAAACCCTAGCTGGACAGCGGGCTGTTTGCCTAAGTGTTATAGGGACAGGATATATTCTGAAAACAGGCCAAGTTGTAATTGTCTGAGCCATCCCTCAGTATTGACAAAATCCCTGCAGGAAAAGTAATGTTTCATGGGGATCTAAAAAATTTCCCTCTCTTACATTGCTTTGCTTTATTTGCTTACATTGCCTTGCTTTATTTAATATCTTAACTTAGTCATGCTTTTTGTGTAATTGTGGCAGATATGGAAAGATTTAACAGAAGGTAATAAATTATACAGTCTTTCTTTTGTTATTTTCCTGTCCCCCTGTTAGTTAAGTGATGAATTGTGATCTGTAAAGTTCTGGGATGCTCCCCCTTTGCAGAAGAATAACCAGATTACAGATAGTACATTTTTGATATTTTTTTCTCTTCCCCTCTTCGCTGTCCCTAAGTACACCCGTGGTTTCCGGTAGAGATTCCTCTGGAGAGACCCCTGTGCCTGCCTCACCCTTAAGGTTGCTGGGGCCTGGAGGTGATGGCCTTTGATGCTTCGTGTGACCTTTAAGACACAGGCCAGGCCAGCACAAACGCCGACTGCCTAGTGCCAGCCCTGCCCTGGGGAACGGAGGGGAGAGCAGAGGTGCTGAGCTGGGCTGAGAGGCAGCAGCATGGCAGAGCTGGGGCTGGGTCAGGCAGTGCCTGAAGGGAAGCTCTCCCTTGTTTAAGCTGTTGTTGGTTTTGTTTCAGGGACTTGAATTTTTAATCTTATGTTCCCAAACATAGAAATAGAAACATGCTTTTAGAAAACAAAGCAAGTGAACAATGACATCTGAAAAGCATTGTCCAAATGAACAAACTTGATTTCCAGAGTTGATTTCCCTAAATCCTGTTTAGAGCCTCCCCCCAAAGCCTGTTTTTGTGAACTGCTGAGGATACACAATTCTTACTGATTTCAGCACTAGTTGTTTGTGCTGGCCATATCAAAAAATAGGCTACCTTTATGTAGCAGAATAAAGAGAGAGCTTGCCATGCAACTTTAGACACCCCCATTTGACAATTTCTGTCTTTAACTGTGGCAAAAGCAAAATCAGGGCTTCCTGAATGACATAAAATCAGTGATACAATGCTTTCAGGAACATTTCTCCAGACAAGGCAAGTGCCTGGGGCTGCTAAGCTTTCAGCAAGCCATGCATGCAGCCTGGTTTAGAAGTTGGTCATGTGAACATCTTAAAGGTCAAGTCAGCAAAAGGGAGCCGTTTTCAAGTTGTACTGAAATGGCTCCTATGGAAAGGGGAAAATGGACAAAAGTTAAAGCAGCAGTACTATAAAGAGTCAGAGCACCAGTCCATCTAGACTGGGATCCCATCTCTGACCTGACTCTGGCCCATGCCATAAGATCAGTAATGGATGTAGGTACTTTTAAGAGACATATTCATCAGTCAGTAGTTAGATTGGGCACTGAATGGAAAGGATTCATATCACTGGTTTTGTTAAAAGACATACTTCCTGCCTGATGGAAGCTTCAACCCATGTGGATTTATAACTTGTTCTGGCATATTCTCAGATGTTTTAGAAACAAGTGAGATGCTGCCACAGTTTTGGGGTTGGTGGAACTCTCTACTACATGGCCACAAGCTTTCACAGAACTTATCACTCTCTTGAATATTCCTCTATCTGTTAAATGTAGCTAAAATTGGACAACAAGATTTACAAGTTACTGGTGAGAGGAGAAGAGTGTGTGCATGTCTGTGTTGATATGTGCAGACAAGGGGCGTGAACACATAAGCTGCTTTTCTTAAAGAAGCCAAGGTAAAAACAGTCTTGTGCTTTAATGGTGGATATTTGCATTGTATCATGAATTCATCACTTTAAAAGTTCTGCTATGGTCTTAGCCTCAAGCACTGTCTAGTGTGAGTGAGCTTGCTTGGTTAATATTTATTCTTACAAAAATAAACAATTTCAGAGTGTGTTGCTTCTGAACTTCCTCACAATCTTTTTATTACATGACGGACATGGGCTTCTCTGATTCATTATTGCTTATCTTTCCTGTCTACTACCATGTGGTTATTCAAATACATTTTGTCATACTAGTTTATGTTTTTTATAAGTTCTGTCTTGTTTTATGACTGATCAGTTGCTGAATGCCATGTTTTTCTCCTTCTGAAATTTCCATCGTGTTTTCCATCCAAGTTCCCAGTTCCTTTTGTACTGGGCTTCCTTCTTCATACCCCCAGTATGTTCTACCCTCACACCTTGCTGGTGTCCCAGACCCATAAGGTAATTAGTGACAGAGCAGAGGGGAAGGTGTGACTGTTGGCCGGACACAAAGGCAACTAGTTCTGTTGTGAATGTATCCATTTTGTGTATTAACCCCTGTCTTCTCTCTGTCATCTCACTTTGCCTCGTGGGGAGAACTGCACCCATTGCAGGAATTTTGTGTGATTAGGGGAAATCTGTAACTGTAGTTGTAGCAGCAAGTGCTTCCATTCATATGCTGATGTATTCAGGAAGTGTAAACACTTGAGTGGCCCTTTAAATATTTTCTGCTGCAGTATGGCTTTTGATAAAGATACTAGCAGAAGACTGGTGGGAAAGAGGAATATATTAAAAACCTTGCCATCAAATTGCAATGCAGAGCTATGAATTTATCACTTAATGTGCTCTGTCCTAAGTGGGACAGCTCTTCTGAAAATTTAACAAGTCAGCGGAAGTACAGGCTGCTTCCCCCGTAATGAAGAGATTCCTCTGCCAGCAAACTTCAAGTGATCCAGGCCTGCTTAGTGTCTGTGCCCTGTGAGTATGAACAGCTGGGGAGGAGAGCACCCCGACTTTTCCCCAGAAATAATACATAGAAAGGGTGTATGCTGTTTGTTAGGAGTGTATGCATACATATGTATGTATATTTGAAGACAGACTGCTCATAGGCTTTGCAGTTACATCTTTCTGCAAAGTTCAGTCATGCTGCACAATATAGTGTTCAACACCGAGTGGTTAGCATATTCAGCCAGGCTTCTCTTTTGATTAAGCAGTCTTATGACAATTCTGTTGTTTTTATCTTAAGGGGATGTAATATATTATGATTATTCAAACAACTTAAAAAATTCTGCTAGTTCACTTTCTAAGAATAAGAATCGCTTTATAATTTGGTTGGGGATTCTTTTCCCTGCTGCACAAAGAATGACTACTCCACTATATTTAATATTTTTGTGAGTCTAGGAGAAAAACATCCTTAGCTAATTGTTTCAAATTAATTTTTTAATATGAAGTACTTTTTAATATGAAGAACTCTGAGCAATAAAACCACAGAATTTCTTGTAATTTTCCTGATATTTGTATGGTAGCATTTGAATTCTTTGTCATCATTATTTCCATCTGGCTGAAAATGATATACCAAATTGTGTACACTTAACATCTCAAATCCTCTTCTTCCTTGGAGATTTAGACTATCATGGAGCAGCTATGGCACTAATAACCCCAGCTAAGGTGTGAGGAGGAGAAATGTGTTCATACTTTAAGATGTGCTGTCATGTTACTAAAAGCTAAATTTCTGCAGCTGGCAGAAAATTAGCAATTGTTTTGTATCCATTTTCAAGGTGTGACGGGGATTCAGACTCTGTACATGAAGATCAAGCAACCAGTTCCAGCCCCAGGTATTCTACTGCAAATTTACCTGAAATCTATTGACAGCAAAGCTGTCAGAGAGCTTCTGTTAAACCATTAGAAAGAAACCTTTATTCTCAAGAGAATGCAGAGTTTCTGGGGTATTACTTGCTAAGGCTATTAGTATTTCTGGGAAATGCGTATTTGTCTTGCATGCTTGTTTGTAAAAAAATACTAAGATTAATTACTGTTGTTATTATATGAGTAAATATATTCTGGTCTGTGTTCTTAACTTCATATCATGTTACTTTCATTCAGATGCAACTCTGATGCTAATACATTGAATTTTACTGTACAGCACCTGGTACAATGTAGTAAGTGGAGTTTTGCAACTGTGCAAGGATATGTTGATTGATGAGTGTCTCTGTTAAAAAAATCCTTCAAATTGTAATTTAACTCAAGTATTCTTGAGGCATGTCTCTCTCATGGCTATGTAGTATATGTTGATTGCTAGAGGATGCAACTTAACCTTTCAGAAAGATTTTTAAATCAAATGACACCTTAAAATTAGCAGCACTTCTGCACATTGTTGAAATGCCCATAGGATATAAACCACCCTACCCTGTAACTATAACAACTGCCTTGGAGAATGCTTGCAGAAGGCATGGGCAGCAGTGGTGTTTAACTCCATAGGCACCCTGCAAGCATCCATCTGGATGCTGATGGGCCACAGATGGAAAGTGAGTTTGGCAGCTCAGAATCCTTAGGAGAAAACATTGAATTAGCAAGTTATACTTTCTAAAAAAAAAAAAATCTCAAGGGGTTTTAATTCAATAGTCCTTGACTCCCTCGGTTGTGGAAGTTTCACACCAGGAGAGAGGTCCTCTGTCAGCTAACCATTAGGATTCTACCAGCTAAAACTAACACCTGAAATCCCACCTGCAAACTAAGCAGCAGCCAGGGATTCTGGAGCAGTAATGTCGATCTGCTCATCCTCCAACTAAGCAGGCAGCCTTGCATTCTGCATTGCAGTAGCTTTCCGAACGGTGCCAGGGAGACCCTCCCAGTGGAAGGCATTAGACCAGTTTAAATTGGGATTGATTGGGTGTGGATAAGACTAGCAAGGTCTTCTTAGGACAGGTTGCACTCTGTAGGCTAGGTGGAGATTGAAAATACCTGTCCCAGATGCAGTGGTTAACTGAACATCCGTGAGCAGCAGTGTCTGTTGAAACCACCAGATGTGCTGTTATACAGGAGCACTTTTCTCCAAACTGGGAGTGGCAGTCCAAAACCTGCTTTGTATTCCTGCTTCCCTTGCTTTGTCCAAAAACCCTCAAAACCAGAGACTGTCAGAAGGGAAGTGTGACTATAGGGAGGAATTATTGTATGTGACAACATTCTTGTAAGATTCTAACCTAGTGTGAATCATTGGACAGGGCAAGGTCTTAGGCATGAAAAAGGCAATTTCAGATTTTATTTGGGGAACATGAGCTATAGGGCTGAAGCCAAAGAGTGCCTCTAAAACTAGTCTTATTTAAATGGCTCTACAGTTGAATGTGTAACAATACTAACAGTAGTTTAGCTTGTGATTTAACAATAAGCAGTAGCCTCTCAGATTCATTTTGCTAACATATGCAGTGTTTGGTGTGCAGACTACTCAACTTGGTAAAATTAAAATGGCATGAATAACTAAGAACTTGTTGCTGTTCTTCCTTCACAATGTTTTGACAGGTGTCTGAAGTCCTGCCTGATGCATTTCAATTTTATTTTCTTACAGAGATGATGAAAACAAAGAAAATTACCCGGACAATGCTGCTGTCTTAGAGGAAAGGCAGCTGCCTTTGCAAGATACTCAGCAGTACAAGCATCAGGCTGTAATTGACCACGCTCTAAAGCCTGAAATGGGCAACTTAAAGCTAAGAAAACCTAAGCCCATTGCAAAGCTAGAAACTGGAAAAAGCCATGAGGAAAGTCAGGTAAAGAACTAAAGTTACCAAGGGTAGGTTTATGGCACGGTGTCTGAGCAAACATACCTTTTGAAATGCAAATTGTGACTTCTTGGTAGTCCATGATGTGACCTAGACCCCACAATAATCTACACTGATTTTCAGGGACCCTCCTGGAACCCTCCTGTAACAACAGACAATTTCTTTCAGCCAGGGAATTGCGGAGAGGGGCATGTTCCAACTGCTTTCAGAAGTGAGTGGAGAGCACAGCTGAAGATGTCTGCAAATCTCTCTGTAGATTTCCTGTGACTGCTTACACCAAAACCAAAAATCTGGGTGGTTGCAGCACTTGATTAGACTTTTTCCGTTTTGTTTATTTGACTGAGGATCTCTTGCACTGGTATTTTGGCTGCCAATAGGGAGATTTCATACTTTCCCTTTATCTTATTTACTGTTTTTTTTTCTTATCTTTAAATACTAAATCTATTCCAATGCAGATTCTGGTACGGTGCTCTTGCCCACAGGCTTCCCTGGGTTGAGCTGAGGGGAGCAGAACTGTAAATTTCCCAAAGGGTATAAAAGAAGACTAGAAATGAGGAAGGTTCTGCTGCTGTCTGTGGAGGTACATTGCTATGTAGGCGCCGGAGTTACTACCTCCCAGCAGCTGCTGGAAGTGCCTCTGTTTGCTCCTGGTGCTTCCCAAGTTGTGTTTCATGTGCAGTGTAAAGGATAGAGCTCTGGTCCAGGTTTAGCCCTTCAGCTAGAAATATTCTCATAACCAAGATAGTTGATGTTAACGTTGGTAGATTGTTGGCCTGCAGTAGGCACAAGGCCTAAGAGGTGTCTGTATTTACATCTCCTTTGATGTATAATGCATTTGGCTATTTTCTGTCTCTGCTCTTCTTGTTTGTGGATAGAAATTTGCAGAGTGCTTTCTGAAGTGCTTTGGACCCATTGTAAACCCGGAATGATTTTAGTTCCTTCTTTTTTTTTTTTTTTTTTTTTTTTTCAAATTTAGAATGGGAATTCATCATTTTGGATGGCATGTCTTACCCTCTAAGTGAGGAATATCCTTTTGAATCCCAGGAGAAAAAGTAAAAGCAAATGACATTCCAATGCTATCATTGTAGTCTCTTTCAGAATATCAGTGTCAACTCTTGCCCTAATCTTCTTGCATGTTTTTGCTGGAGTTCTTCCCTAGGATGAAATAATAGCTGCTGATGTTTTTGTAACTCTGTTGTGTTACTAGGAAATGTTATTTACATCGTAGGGGGATAAGGAATACACGTTTAATCAGCACTCGTAAGAAAAAGGATAGGACATTTTGCCCTATGAAGAGCAAGTGGAGGCATATCAGGGAGTCACGAAGTCATAAACAGGGCAAGATATCGTGCTCTTTCAGCTACTTCTGAGTCTCCTGTTTGCCTGCTCCCTGGTTATGTCGTGCCTGTATCTCTCACCCTATGGAAGCTAACACAGCACAGATTTGCTGCTCTGTGGTATTTTACATGGCTTGAAGTGGTTAACTGAAAATGTTGATATTCTTTCATGGGAAACTTTTTGAGTATATAATTAGGCTGCCATAAAATACCAGTGCAACTTAGATATGCAGCCTGTGGAAGGAAAAACAGTGTCAGGCAGATAATTGTCACGTGACTCAAGGGCTTGAATTAAGAATGACAAAAGTGGTCCTGAGCCCCCACACTACCCATTGCTCCCATCTCTGGCATACTGGAAGAGGTAAGATGGGTAGGCACTATTTTATCTCACCTTTGATTTGATGGGAGTACTAGCGTAGAGCTAGTGTAGAGCTTTGAGTGTAATATAAAACATAAATACAAAGCAAACACCCCTCCACAACAGGAGCTCCACTCATTCAGAGAGGGAATTGTATCCTAGTGCTGTGAAAGACTTTTCAGTGGTTATCCTATATCTACACTAGGTTCAGTGGTGCTTGCTGGAGAGGAAAGAGTTTGCCTCTTGGAATGGTTTGCAGAAGGCATCTGATTTGGAGAAAGCACCTACCAAGCCCTTCATTCCACATAGTCTTCATTAGTAGGGATGTGCATGCTCCTTGAGCCTGAGTGCCTGCCTCGCTGCATCTTCAGCTGCCTCAAGGGCTTTTGTTCTTAAAGAAGCAAGCATCTAGCTTCTGGCTTTGTTAAAGGTGCCTATGAAAAACACGGCCCTGCCTGCAGAAGAGCTCTGTGAAGGGTTTGTTTCTGTGTGTGAATTGTCATTGGGATCCTTGACATGTTATGACCTCCCAAACCCTATTGCAGATGTCCGTGTTAGCGGCCTGAGTTGGGAATGGCTTCTCTCTATTTCGAAGCTGAAAGCAAAGTGCTGCTGTGTTGTTTCTAGTGGCTGTTGTTTATATGGATTTGGCAGGTTGTTATTACCTGGAAAAGTGGGACAGGCTGATGCTTTGAAATGCTGTGCAACTGCCTACACCTTCCTTCTGTGAAACACCTTGCCACCAAGCCAGATAAATGATAACGTGAGATAAATGATATACATATAAGCAGCTGATGTTAGGCTGACAAACAGCAATATCTGAGTACATGCATTTGTGAAAGAAAAGCATCATGCACTGCACATGGTGATTAAACCGTCCTCATTTTTCTGAGTTTATTGATAGAGTGCTTTTCCAACAGTCTCCGCGCTCCCCCAACTTGACTTCTCTGTGGCATCAGAAAGAGACAGTGACAATATTTCAGTGACAGTATCTCTTTTAAAGGTGTCGCTCTGATAAGCCAAGTAAATGTTGGCTCCTTGCTCCTATGTGTTATAAGCCCATGAGGTTTTTTTTTTTTTTTAGAAAATTGTCCCTTTAAAATCAGACTAGGCCATTGGGAGATAAATAAGTTTACTGCCTGTGTTGGAAAGATTAAAGTCTGTTTGGATGGGAACCAATTTTGTGTGCCTTTCTACTAGTGAGTATCCAGGGGATTTCCACTGTAGAAAGGTCACTGAGAGGGAACAGACCTCTGTGTTCAAGTGGAGGAAAGATGGCCAAATTGGGGATTGTGAGCTTCACAAGGCTCTCAGTCTGCTGAAGTGTGATTCCTGTGCCTCTGGGTTTTTGTTGTTGGGTTTTTTTTTGGTTGGTGGTTGGGTTTTTGTTTGATTTTGTTTTTGGTTGGTTTTGGTTTTGGTTTTTTTAAACAAGTGTAGTACTGTGGTAATGTACCCTAAGTCTTGATGAAGAAAAGGTTATTAAATTTACAGTGATGATTAACAGGACCAAATCTAATAAAAGTGCAGTACCAAGTGACTTCACTTGACCACTTTTCAGGTGCTAAAATGTCACTAGAGTAAAGCTTTACCTTGGATATTGCATGCAGTTATTCTTTGGGGGCAGGAGCTGGCTACAGGGGCAGATGTAACCTCTCCAAAGTATGGGAAGAGAGGCAGGCTGCAGGAATGTGATTACACCGCTGCACTCCAGCTACTTGGTTACGTCTTTGCTATGGTTTCATGAGCTTCTTTAGCAATTCTGCAATGTTAATCTATAGGAAATCAAATTAATTAGGATTTATTTGACTTCAAGAGGTGATAAAGCATATGCTCAGAACGTACTCCGTGGAGTCAGTGTGAGAACAGATGGTGAGGAATGGAAAGTCTGCTTTCCTTGCCTAATCCTTTCTCCTGTCACTTCACCTCTGATGCACAGTCATGAATATAGGTTGTTAAATGAATCATCCCCAAATTCCTTCCTGATACTGAGACATACTTCTAAAATGACACTAAACATGCTAGCTAATAGGTAGAAACAGTAAAAGTTCAGTTTTTAAGTCATATTCTGAAGGTAAATGACTATGAAAATGAAATGATGGCTTGACAATCAATGCCTAGAGATGGGAATGCTGAAAACTGCTTTGTGAAATTTTGTATTTTGAGTATAAATTAAGTGGGCAAAATACATGGATTTCAAAGAACTTACAGTAATTTGATATTAAAATTGTGGGTTTAAATGCACTGGAATAAAAAAAACAGAGCTGATGTTAACACATTATCTATACAAACACATGAATGTGTCGAGCAGTCTGCAGGTTCCATTTCAGTTTTTAGGTATGCTCTGTTTATGCTTAAACCGTACCACCCATCATGGATTAAACCGGTTCAATTCACTGTCCATTAAATGTACCTGCTTATTTTCTCATATGGACTGGCATTTTCAGGAGGGGTAGGGGTAAAGGCGCTTCTGCTCAGGACTTCAGTCCTGGCTATTTTCCATACTGACACAGCACCATGAGGTATGCAGGGCTGCGATCCCAAATGCTGGTACAATATTTGCATGGTGCTTGCTTTCAAAGAGAGACAGAAGTGTTTGTGTCTTGGATAAAGCATGTGAAAGAGGAACAGCACTTTCTGGAGTTCAAGAGCAGATTAAGCTGCTGTGTAAACACAGCAAAGGTTTGTATGCCTCTACTGGAATTCAGATGCTCTGACAGAGACAGGTTATGACATGCTGTGATTTTTTTTTTAAGGCGAATAGATAAAAAAAAATAGATTGTGAAACAGAAGCTGATTTATTTCAGCATGTGATCCGTGTTGGTAATTTTTGGCTGCTTCCAAACGCGTGTATTACTTTGTGTACAAAGCAAATATCATGGTAGTGATTATGCAGCACTGAGTATTCTCAGCAATGCCTGGAGATTTCCCTTTTCACAGGCTGCTTACCAGATGCAACCTCATTGTTGAAGCTTCACTCTCTGTAGTGAAGAAGAAACAAAAATACAATAGAAGACAGCATTATACTGTTGGATGCCTTTGACATATCAGGGAATGGATTTCAATGCTCTTAAGAAACAGAGGTTCCATCAAAGATGTTTCCCTAGGGTTACTCTTTAACATCCCATGACACCTAATGACATAACTTACAAACAACAGCAATACCAAAGGGGAGGGAGAAACAAACAAACAAACAAAAAACAACCCCAAACCAAAACAAACCCCAAATCACCAACCAAAACCACCCAGATCTTCTAACATCAAGCCTGCAAGTGAGCACATGTATTCTTGTCCTCAGCTTTCCCTTTCATCCAGCAGAAAGCATCTTAAATTGAGGTATTCTCTCTGCTGGTATTGGAGAGGCGTATTTGTTGCAGAAGAGGCTTCTGCTGAAGCAAGTTTACCCCTTTAATGCAGGTTTGGTTTTGCATCTTAACTAGACTTACTTTCTTCGACTCATACATAGTACAACACTGAGAATGCTTCAGCCATAAGATATGCTTGCTTAATTTGAAATGGGCCTGTTTCACTCATTTACATAGCGCCCAAAGTCTTTTTAGCTGTATTAACAGTTTTTGCAGTCAACTTCTGAAGCTAAACCCATCTAAGCATAAATGTTGAGGCTGTTGCAAGAACTCTAGAAAAGGTCTTCAACTGCTTCAATGGCTGTTGCCTCTTTGATTATTTTATTGTGTCCTGAAACTCCACATTGTCGTATGATGGCATAAAAAGCTAGAATTCAAGGCCTGACTAGAAATCCCCCCTAATGATGATACTACAGTTGTAATAAAGTAACATTCTGAACTCCAGTGTCCTGACCTCTTCCCTCTATCCCCTCCATTCTAGATCCCTCAGATTTACAGATAATATGAATTCCCAGCTTCAGTTCCAGAGGTCTTTCTGAGATCTGATTTGTAGTCTTCCTATGTGTGTCTGTTATTAAATCTCTTTGAAAAAGAATATGTTCAGTATGCATCACAGTGATGATTCAAAATCCTTTCTTCCAGCTTTGCCATTGCCAATATGGAAGTTTCAGTTTTTAAAGAATATAGGGTTGTTCTTTCTACTTTCTGTCATGTCCAGTACCTAGCAAAATCTAACCCAGGCCTTAGAGACTCTAAGCAGTTTTTAAATGCTTGCTCTACCTGGAGATCATCAAGCCACTGAAGATTTCTGCGCAAATATAATAAGCTGAGCTGGTTCAATCCCCTTCTACCTTGAACTTTAATGAAAATGTTATGTTGACCTGTTTAGTCCCCAAGAGCACATGATTAGTTTTACCTAACTAGGGGAAAAAATGTTAAGATGGTAATGGAAAAACTAGAACAGCTGTGAAAAACTGCTGTCCATTTGTTCTTGTTATTGCCATTTTTGGATAAAATATCATTCATTCAGTGCTAAAATATATTAGACATGGGGAGAGGGGGAGACATCTGTCCTAGAAGGCTCTGAAGGAGACAAAAGGTAACAAAGGGAAAAATAATGCTAGTCAGATGAGTGAAGCTTTCTCTCCTTTTGCCTTGACATCACTAGGGCTTCATGACATCTAGTCTGAATAAAAGCCTTTGGTTTGGAAGTCTGTTTTGGAAATTTGCCCCTTGTGGGTAGTAAGTATGGTTGAAAAGCTCGATTAACTTCTGCTGGGTCAGTTCTGCAGTGGCTGATACCAAAGCAAACTAGTTTAATGTTAGCGTAGGTCTTTTCAGCTGGAATGTGAGGTATGTCAAGCCCAGGGCAGGTCTACACTTCATAAATGCAGTGTGGTCGTACCCCATGGGCAGACGCGTGCGCTACAGTTAGCGCGGGCTGCTTCCTCCTCAGTACCTTCCATCATGATGTGACAGCTGCCTCTTTCTAGAGATAGATTTCAACACTTGTTTTATACTCATCTCACAGACTAAGTGGGAGGAATTAACGTTCACTTATCCAACAAATAGTGTATAGTTAAAATGTCATCATGGAGAGGAAGTAAAATGCCAGCGATTGGACTTTTTTTTTTCCCTGATTTTTTTTTTTTCCCCACAGGATCCCTTAGTCTTCCATCACTAATTTTGATGATGGGTAATGAATATTCCTCCTGAGAGGAGACCATTTGAGCAACTTTCTTTAATTTAAAACTTTTTATAAAGTTGACTTTTTTATAAAAGTATAATTTAGTTTTGTTTAAATGCAATGTATCTCTAAACAAGCTTCACTGATAATCTGTAAAGATGGAACAGACTAAGTCAAAGCGGCCACTGTTTTTACATTGCTTTGCCAGGGGAAGTGAATACTACTCTTTTGCAAAGTACATTGTATTTTAATTTTGTAAATTATTAGAATAAAGTATTTGGGTGATAAGAGCTAATAAAGAAGTAGAAAAAAAGCTCTACTTTGATTATCACATTTTCAAAGAACGTCATTAACTCCCCCCTTTGCAGTGCAAGCAAAATACTGTAACCCATTTCATAGGTAAGGAAGTTAAGATGTGCTGAACACATCTTATTCACAGCCCTACAACTGGTTTTTGAAAGCTTGGAGTAAAAGGCATGCCTTTCTAGTTCCTGCTTCCTCAATTTGTTGGACTAAGATGGCTCTTTTATTTTCTCTGTGGCAGGTTGGCTGATGCAAGGTAACAAGAAGGGAAAAAGAATAGAACACGAACAGAACAAGGAACCAGAGCAAGGGGGTGATGGCTGACCCTCCCTTATACTGGCCATGACGCCTATGGCATGGAACACTCTTTGGCCAGTTCGGTTCAACCATTCTGGCTGTGCCCTCCCAGGGTTTTGCACCTGCACATCAGCAAAACCTGGGAAACTGCAAAATGTCCTTGATCGTTCAGCAGCACCAACACCAGCAGCTGCTGGCACCATGTTTCACACACTAAATCCAAAACACAGGAGCTGCTGAAGATAAAACTCGCTCCGTCCTGGCTGAAACCAGGACATTTTGTCAGTCAAAATTTTTCTAATGATGCCCAAGTAATAGAATATTACTGACATGAGTAATTTCAAATGAAATGTGAATGTATATATAAGAGAAAATATATTTAACTCTATGTATAGCACCTTTTAGCTTAGAAGCTGACATCTGTTATCTAACTAATAAACATAAAATGAGTTACAGTCTGCTTTGGTTTCAAGAACTGTTTTACAGTGAAAGAAGATATTACTTTATTCAGAACTTTGTCTAGTCTGTGTTTTCCAGTTGTTTCCAGATTACTGCCAAAAAATAACAAAGAACCACAGTCAGCATCTGGTCTCATGGAGCTCCTTTTTTCTTAAAGCAAAATATTTAGCCAAGCCTGATACGTGCTGACAGGGCATTCAGCATTTTTTTTTTCTTTGAGCAGGAGCTGGAAAGTGCATTTCCAGGCCTCTCGGAACGGCAGGGGAAGGCTGGATCCTCAGCTAATGACTATGCACAGAATGTGACTTTCAGATGCCAGGAAGCAGTCGTGAGATTTCAACCAAGGTAAGCCTTGAGATAACAGTGCGTTTCACTTTTGATTAACTGTAGGAAAGGCTAATTAGTTTGCTGCCTTTCCTATAAAATATTCAGACTCCTGGCTCCCGTTGGCAGTTGTATTCTGTATTTATATGCCTAGAACTGTTTGGAGAAAGTGAAAGGGATGAAGATAAGAATGCAAATTTCATCATTCTTTAAACCCCTTACATTTCAAGCAGGAAGAACATCCTCAGTTCAGGAACTTCAATTCCTGTGTGCCAAGTTTCAAAAATATCTTGCCACTCTTTTTTTTTTTTTTTTTTCCCCCCAGTGCTGACTTACCTCACTCTTTCTCAGAGCTGTATTCTCACTGAGAAATGGGAATGCGAACTTGCACACCTGATTTTAGCATGGGTATGCATTTATGTATAGTTTAGATCCTAGATGCTGTGGCAACTGTGCTTGTTCCAGTGTCGTGAAGGGTACAGGGTGTTCAGGTCAGGCATTAGCTGAGTCTTCATGGCAGATAACTTAGCTGATGATGATGTATCTCAGCTCTGGTAACTACTGGAAGTCACAGTTCCTCCTCCAATCCTTTGTGGCGGTGCTCCTCCTTTGATCCTTCATGGCTGTGCAAAAGGCAAAAAATGGGGTTTCAACTTGCCCAACTGACCCAATCTACCAGTGAGGGTCTGTCCTAAGGATAAGGTTTAGCTCTTACTGGTAGTCTTGAACTCTGTAAATAAGATCACGCTCTTCACAGACATCAGGTTTTGGGGCACTACTTTACAAATTTCCCATGCTCACGTGCTGGTTTGGCCCTGCTTTGCTGTGCACGTGGAGTTTCAGGTAGGTGAGCCAGGTCTTTGCTCTGTTCTCAATCTCGAGGTGCGTGACAGTGTGGCAGAGGCTCTGTCCCTCTTTGGAGGGACTGGAGCAGCAGCTGTACATCCCAGGGATGCTCAGTGGGTCGGGGCACAGCTAGTAGCCATACGGAGCTCGTTGCCTCCAACGTCTGTTTCCAGTCAGCAGTAGGGTAGTAGTGACAGTTGCCATCTGATGGCAGTTTGGTGCTTTATGTGAAATGAACTGGTTGCCTTCACCACAGCTTTTAGTAGGCAGTGTTGTAAATGATATTAATTTGTGCTCTCAAAGGAAGCTTTAGCAGAATGACCAAACATTTAATTAGCTTTCACAGAGAACAGCTTTCACCCTCCAATGCTTGCATATGCAATTGAGACCCTGCATCTCAGGAAGTGTTTCTAATTAGCCTCAGCCTAGGAAACTGCCTTCTCTTTTTTTCTGGCATTCTTTATGCGGGGAAAAAAATCACATGGATTTCTTGTAAAGAGGAGCATAGTGAGTTTGGTATCAGAGTTAAGCCTACCTAGTGGCTCTGCTGGTAGGAGGCCTGTGTATGGGTAGATAATGAAATAACATTGGTTAATTTTGATTGATGAAAGGAACACGATGAAAGAAACATGGGCTTTAAAGATAAGAACCAGAGTAGAGTGTGCATGAATAAAACAGTGACCACAGCAAAGGTCCCCTGTCCACTTCAACAGTTTGGCTTTTTAGTTTTTCTGGTGCTGGACCATTGTTCACATGCTATTTATTCCTGTTTAATGCCAGGGTAGCTCCTTAGGAAGCCTACTACCCACAAGCGCTAAATCTGTTAAATAATGGTACCTGGATTTACCATGCTAAGAGCTGTGAAAGCACAGTAATCAAATCTCAACTCTGGTCATGCCTGTCTTTAACTATATTGCAACAAAATGAAGGTGGCTTTACTCTCAAATGAGGAGCTTCAAACATGGAGTAAACAAGCATTAAGACATGGTCCCTGGCCTCACACATGCGCTTTATTTACTTCAACTGTCTTAACCAGCCTTGGAAAAAATATTCCCACCACCCAGCTGGGGCAGGGGACTTTGAATTACATATGCTGAGGTTACCTTTTTCAGTTTCAGGGTCACTGTGTCTGGTGACTCCTCTTAAGGGTCACCAGAGCTTGCCCAATCCCTCTGCTGTCAGTCAGCTTTGACAGGGCCAGAGCAATGACATGGCCATATCTCAGCGCATGCAGATCGCTGTGCTGCATCAGAATCACAGAGCCGGCTCGTGCAACAGGCTGTGGAACAGGGCTGCCAGGGTGTGACGCCCTGCCTTGTTTTCTGCCTTCTCTGCTCTGGGACATGGCAAAGGTTAAGTATTCAGCCTTGGCACGAGGCAGCAATCATAGCTAGATTTTGACAGGACACATCTGCTAGTTCCACAGTCTTCCATGCTGTTTTTGCTAGGTTACTGGTAAAATTAGCAGTGCTTTGGAACCCTGCGGCTGCCTAGGATCCCTAACGCATAGACAAAAGCTTTCTGGTCTTTTGGAGGAGATAGCCACACTGCTGCGGGGGTGCCACTGGGCAGGCTCCTCTGTCAGATGTGTGAGGGCAGAATAGGAGAAGAAGGATTTATTTCTGTCACATACTAAGAAGGAAGGTTGATTATTTCTAGTGTAGCTTGTTCCTTCTGTTTCTAGTTTCTGCAGACTGCTATAGCTCTGTCATTAGTCTCGTTGGAATTTAAAGGTCTAAATACCTCTGAACTGTACAGTTTTTTTATAAAATCTGTTCTAGTGAGTGTGGGGCAGCTAAAACCAGGATAGCTTTAATCTGTCTAAATACAGATTAGAAACTACTGAGATATGAAAAACTTTTCAGTACAGTCCCTGAGTAACTGTTAAGCAGAGCAATCTAAATTCGTGGTAACCTAACAAGGGATGTTCATGAACAGATACATGACAGAGAAGAACAGAATAAGCGATATAAGAGAAACAATCTACAGAATTATGACTCAAGTATATGTGTTGATTGGTTTGGGGGGGGGAGGTACTTTAATTTTATAATAACCACTGCAACAGTGAAGGAAAAATTTTAGTGGGATTTCAGGGAAATGGAAAAATGGGCTTGGTGAAGAGGTGTACAGTCAGAAGAATGCGGGAATACTGTCTTGTTCTTGGCTAAACTACACCTGACCTGTAAATCAAGGATTTTCATTTCAGGAGGTGTTTATCATGCATGGTTTATGAACATCGGCATCAATTCAGAACATGAAATGTCATGTGCATGGAAAGAAACCTTTATATTTTATTAAAAGAACATGAATTTAGTACTATTGCTAGTGATTACATCGAATACTGTTCTAGACATTGTGTGTAGTTGAGTTTGGATAAGAGTGTAATATAATCTGCAGCTTTGGGAGATGAAAGTTATGTGCAGGCCCCAGGAACAAATGTTGCAATAAAGAGAATTGTCTTTTTTTTTTTTTTTTAACGGAGAATAGGAAAGTCAGTATGGAACAATACATGTGATTACAAAAAGCTGCTCTTACCGATTGCCTTCTCAGAAGCAATCAGCAAAACTGATGTGGATTGCAGAGCTGCGTACGCTGTAACCTGAATAGAGGGTGGTGTTTTCTTCAGATGCCTGTGACACAGAGAGGGGGCTGAAATGTGGGAGTCCTGGGTGGTGGGTGTTTCAGAGAAGGTTGCATTCCAAGTCAGTGTAGGAACTACACCTTGTTTTGTTTTTTGTTTTTTTTGTTTTTTTTTAAGTTTTCTGCCAAAGAAAAAAATCCTGAAAGTTCCCCCTCTTCCCCAAATAAAATGAGAGTGGAGTGGTTTCATGTAGTAGGACTCAGATGGTCCCTGGATTGCAGAGGCTGTAGGGTGGCAGTTGCTGTCAGACCTGCGACTGTTCTTCAGGAAAACTAGAAATGCTGGAAGTCCTGGGCTGCCCTGGCTCTTGGGCTCAGCCAGAGTCTCCCAGTGTTTCTGTGCTTCCCATGAGGGAGACCAAGCTCCAGTCAGGCTTTCAGTATTTAAGTTTTCAAGGCAAGTAGCTCTTGAGAATGCAGTTCAGGTGGGAAGTCTTTTTAGTTTCCACGCTTTTTGCTGAACAGCTACAACTCAGGGATGCATGGGAGAGAGCAGGGAAGCTGCAGAAGTGCTGGTGTCCCTGTGCCATATGGCATACCCGTGAGGGTGAGGCAGAGCTTGCGAGGCTGCCTTCCCGCACAGGTGGCCAGGTGAGCAGGGAGAAAACTTGGCCAGATTCCCTCCGAGTCCTGGCGAAGATTCATCATGACCAGTATATGTCTGCAAATAGCTGTCTGTCAGCAAATCAGGATTTCCTGATGAAACATTGCTTTGCTGGGAAATTATTGACCAGTTTCTAAGGACAGTTTCTTTGAGAATTTGATAATAAAATATTGGTGTTTACGGTTCCGATGATACTTCCTGTATCAAGGCATGGAAACTCCCTGAGCAAGCTCTTGGGTTGCAATACAAGTTCATACACTTGATTGAATTGGTCTATCTAGCAATACACATAAAAAAAAAAAAAAAAAAAAAAAAAAAAAGTGGGGTGGGGAGAGGTCAGAGAGGAAAAAAAAAGTAGCATCTTACTGTAGCCCAAATAAGGACTGTGCCTGGTGAGTAAAAGAGGCACTCATAGTAAGAAAAACAAGCGTGGTTGTCCACAGCCAGTCTTTACGTAACTGCTGTGATTGATGAGACAGGCACAGCTACACTGGCTTTCTGTCCGGCTGCTCAGTCCAGCATTCAGGGACTGCCCGGGGAGTAGCCTCGATGTATTCAAACACCCTTGGGCCCTTAATAGTCGTGTTTCTTTCACTGCAAGTGTGCACTTTATGTTCATCCAAAAGCCTGTTGCAGTTCTGTATTGCTTTGTAACAATTCATAGGCATGATTTTGAAACATTCACCTGCAGCCCTGTATTAAGATGGCGACTGTATTTGAATTTCATAATGCTTTTTGACATTTGTGGAGGTCTCAGAAAGGACCTTTTTGTTTTCCTGGCGCTGAAGTGTGTTGGTTGTGGGTCTGCCTTTCTGTGAACTTGTGCGATGGAACCTCTGGATATCTGAATCCGTCCTCTGAAGCGGTACTGAGGCTGGTCTTTCTGAGCTGTTAGCTGGGTAGGCCACTCTCACGGTGGGAAGGGTAAAACTGATGGCTAGACTGGAGGCAGGGAAGGGGTATCGGGCCAGGATAGGCTGAAAGTGAATCTAGAAAAGGGGTTTCATCCCACAGCAGTGTGTGGTTTGCTTGCCAGGATTTATCCTGGCATCTCTAGTGCATTAATTGGCCCCAGACACTGAGCACGTGTGGCATTGTGGCCCATAAAGACATAAATCTCTTGAGGATCGGGTCAGTGTAATCCAGGGTTGGACTGGATTGAGACTTGCAAATTACAGAATGTGATGCTCCTTTTTAGGTTTAGTCTGGGAAATAAGTAGTGAATTTGCTTAGGTTATCTTTAAATGCTTCTCCTAGTTTTTAAAATTATGTGGTTTTATTTGAATTTTATGTGAGTTTAGAAGTGATATCATGCATAATTCAATAACTTACATGTTTTGGTCTGTTTTTTAAACAGCTCACTGCTCATGCAAATTGATCTTCCCCTTGAAGTCTGGTAGGAGCTCTGTTATGATAATTAATATTTAGATTTTTTTTTTCCTATGTCCATAAGCTTCAAATGTACAAGTTACTGGATTGAATCTTTGTCATCTGTGCCATGGCAGAACAGGAGAATTCTGCCAATGCCAGAGTTGCCAGTCTCTTGCGACGGTGACAGATCAGGCCTTTCATATTTTATAACACATATTTGAGTAGTAGCCACTGAGAGAATTCCATTTTCATTATTTTACATGATGTAAATTATACAAAATAAGGGTTGCCTGCAATTATTCAAAATTTCAGCTAAGGCAGAAAATAATTTTAATGTACTCAGCACAGATGGAAAATTAGGGCTTGTTCCTGCTGCTTTTGAAGTTAATGGACATTTTGTGATTGACTTTTAATGAGAGTAAGATCCAACCCGTAGTTATTAAATTGTAAGCCCTTTGTTGCCTGGTGACAATCAGATAACCTGCATTTGCCTAGCAGAGCAGTTACTCTTGGTGAACACAAAAAAGCACACCCCAAAACTCTCTCTCTATAGAGTAAGATCATCTCAGCATACATGTATTACTGTAAATGGTTTTCACACAGAAATGGTTACTTCCCTTAATGATTGCAGTATGGCCAGAACATCTTACTCCAGTATTTTTAGTGAAAAAGTAAAGCACAAGACTTCTGCATCCCTAAAACAACAGATAAGAACATTATCATGAATGAGAGAGAGGTAGTATTTCAGGGGTGCTGTAAACATTTTACTCTCCAGAGTGCAAGACTCATGGGTGACACAGCTGTGATTTATGTAGAATTTCATGTAACACCTGTAAGAACTGCTGCTGGTGTTTAGGTTTTTGTTGGGTTTTTGTTTTTGTGGGCATTTTTTTGTTTTGTTTTGGTTTTTTTGTTTGTTTTTTTTTAAGGAGAGTTCACATTTGCTGTGTGTTACACACCCTGAGTCATCCAAATGAATACCAGTGTACAAATTGGACACCTGTCCTTCCTTTCCTTTATGTCTGGCTCTAGTTCAATGCAATAAATCATTCTAAATATTTTTTTTTCTTCATTAGTGAATTAATTCTTCAGCTGTTTGTAGCCTTTCAGGTCTTACCTTACATGTTATTAAACCAAACTATAAATATTTCACTATTTCCTATTAAATTAGTCCTTTTGCTCTCCCCGTGCTTTTTCTCAGTTTTCTTTAACTCTTTTCTCCTGCTCCATACTGTTCTCTCTGCTGCCTAAAATCTAGAGGTTGGTTATTAGGCATTATCCTTCCTGCTTCTGTAATACTGTTTTCCTTCTGTTCTCTTCACATTACGGAGAGAGACATTTGCTATTCATTTTCAGGAGAGCTGGCGGAAAGGATATATATGTGGAGAGCTGCACAGAGGTGTGGATAGGTGCTTGTACAACAGTCCGCCAAGGCATTTTGCTGTTAAGTAGTTCCTGAAATCACTCACTTCTGACGATGTACCTGTGTATCCTGAGGGAGGTGCAGGCTGGCTGCCTGTGAGACCTCCCATTCTGGTGCTGGATCTGCCACTGCCAGAATGACTCGGGTTTTTTCCTATGCAAATTGCACACCTTGAATCCTGCTCGGAGGCAAGTGGTTGTTCACCCTGGTGTAGCCATCTAACGTGTCTGTTTTGGGAAGGAAAGTGGAGTATCCATCATGTCAGTCTTTAAATGCCTCACAAATCTATGAAGAATTACAACAAAGGTCTGCACATCTGTCTCTACTGTTTTTGAGGTCTTGAGAGACTTTTAAAACTAATCGGTTTTGCTGGGATGACTGAGCACAATAGGTTGAAAATGCTGAATTATTTTGTCCAAAGGAGTCTGGGTTTTGTCTTAGTTTTGATCATGTCTGTGAGTGAGTCTCACAGCGGCCAGCAAACATTGCCACCTTTCCAGAAATAGGAAATCTCATTCTCTGAGACAGCAATAGTTCTTTTGCTTCAGGTGAGTTGCGTGTCAAATTGTGATACCCATGCCAGGCTTTGAAGCTGAGTGTGGAAATCCTCTGTTGGCTTGGGGGAAGGACAGAGCTGCGGTATGAGGCTAGTCAGGTTGCTCGTCTAATCTATGAGAGGTTTTTGTTAGGCTGCAGTTTCACTCCTTGGTAGAGTGAATTTGTAAGCTGGTAGGCGTGTGGAGCCCTAGTCCACAACCACATCTGCCTGCACGAGGCCCAGTTGTCTCATTAGCCATAGTCAGAGAGAAGACATTTTTCCCTTGCCAGTCTAGGGCGTTCCTTTCCTATTTCCATGTGGAGAAGCAGTGATACATTGCAGGAAACCCAAAGGAATGGACATCTCTGATGGCTGCCAAGTGACACTTGTTAGAAAATGTGGAAATCTCTCTTACTCAAAGGATTTCCAGCTCCTCATGAGACTATCTTGGGTCTTTGGAAAAATTGCAAAATGGAATTTAAGCAGAAATTCAAAGATTTGGAACTTGAAATACCATCAAGTTTAAATATGGAAAGATTTATTCTTTATACAGAAAAACTCTTGTTCCTGACTTAAAGCATGTGGGACAAATTGTGCTTAGATTTAAACATATGTTTGAGCTTTTTCTTGGCTTTAACCCTATTAGCTCACCAAGACACTGAGAGCTAATTAAGACTCTGTAGGACTCTTTCTGTGTGACAGAGTGACCCCAGATTTTAATGTCATAGTTTCCAGGTCCTCATAAACAGTTTAAATATATTATTTAGGATTCGAGTAAAATCACAGTTGTTTTGAATGAGGTATAAAGTACAGATATAACTTTCATAGAAATGTTATTTTTTTTACTAAAGCAAGTTTGTCGCATAACTTGTAATTTATCTACAGACATGATGAACAGTTTGAAATATTTGCAGTACAGATAAACAATCTATTGAGTGAAAATTCTTATTTTGTTTTGTAGAATAGATCAGAACACATGCATGTCACCAAAAGAAGCAACTGAGCAATTTAACAGCTTAAATGAGGTAAGCTGAACCAAAAGTTGAAATATGATGTTACATATTTTGAATCAGATGTTTGTTTTTTGTTAATCCTAAGATCTTGAGGTAATGTAATCACTTGAGAACCTTAGGAGAGGTTTTTAATGAATTCTAGTCATGTTTTCAGAGAAAAGCTTAAAAATGTGATACAAAACTGCTATAATAGTTTAAAAGCCAGAAGGAAGAGATTTTTAAAGTATTTTGAACCAAGTTTATGCTGCTCCCTGCACTCAGAAAAGAATTAAACATTCAATACTGACTGAGTGAAATGCCTTCTTTTAAGAACATTTGATTTTTTTTCCTCATATTGCAGCTCAAATGTGGTCAGCTATCAATTATATTTTGTATAGAAACAAGGAGTTCTCAAGGTTGCTACCTCCTGCATAAATAAACTATGAACACGACCATATAGTCTAAAAGGTACTGTCATTGTAAGATGGAAGGAGGGGAGGGTTGGAGTGAAGAGAGGAAGCAAGGAAAGCCAAGTAAGACCTGTGACGCTTCAAACAAGCTGTTTTCTCAGGGATTATGGCAGGAGGATGGTGTCAGAGTAGAGCACAAAGAAGCTGTTTGTGTGATCATGTCAAACAGTGGATGAGCCTGGGCTAGATTCTCACAATCAGCCACTTACTGGAAGCCAAAAACAAGCTTTGCAATTATTCAAAGTGGGAAACCTTATAAAGCATCTCCCACAAACAAGGGATAGAGTATGCCTGCATACTGCAAGGGCAGTGAACAACACTGGACTTAAAGAAAAAGCAGGCAATACTTTTAAATGTAGACCAAGACAACAGAACAACAGAAGGGGGTGGGGAGAACTGAGGGGAAGGGAAGCCCATTCCTGTCAAACCATGGGAAAACAGCTTTGTTTCCATAATGAACCAGAGAGCATGTATGTCTATTAATGGGTGCCTGACTTTCATTAGGGGAAACCCACAATCTGTCCTTTTAAAGGAATTCAGACTTAATCTTCTCCTTACAATGGATTATTTTGTGTGCATTTGTGTCATTGTTGCTGCTCACTATTGAAAATCTCAATGCTAACTCTTAAGGCACATTCTGTGGCTGATATAAGGGAATATATCTGCCTCTGTCGAGATGATTAAGGCCCTGGGAGAAACCATCATTGTTACTTTTGAGAAGCTCCATTGCAAATAACCACCAAAGCTTTCACTTAAAAGCTTCCATTTAAAATTCTTGCAAAGGATTGCCTAAAGGTTAAGATAGAATATTATAATAAATAAAATCAGTCTAAGGTATAAAAGCAGATAATTAGATCACAAATTAAAATAAATTACTAATAATTTATGGGGAATGAGCAAGAGTTACATTCTGGTGCTTTCTTTTGCAAAATCTTAGATTTATTGTGTCTCAGGCCTACTGCAAGCCCAAATGGACATGTGTCATAAGAAAATAAATTCCCTTCTTGGATTAGAGAAAGTGTCTTTCCTCACTACTCACCCCTGGCATTATACAGACCCAGGGCATATCTTGTTCTATCTTATTGTTCCTTATTTGTTCCCCATAAAGGAAGTTCTGAATTGAAAATGTCATATGCCTCAAGACACAAGTATTGTCATAACAGATGCCACAGAGATTTATTTATGTTCACATAAAATATGCCTATCTTATTTTAACCCGAACTCTCGGGTTAAAAAGCTAGGGAGATGCTTTTATACATCACTGTTCTAATGTGACATATAAAAGCATTAATTTCCTTAGAGTGAAGAAATTGAACAGGTTGATATTTGCTCACTTTCTTTTCTATATGAATCTCTTCAAAGGCCATTAAATACTGAAAGCTTGGATTATTCTCCTTCTCTGCCCCAGCTGATTTCATAAATCCAGTAAATCCATCAATAAACCGGATCTAATAGAATAGCTGCCTTCCTGTCCTGGAGGGGCAGGGTGCAGGCATTCAGAAATGCCGTGTGCGTGGCAGGGTGGTCTCAGCTTATGCAGAAGGGACCAGGTCTGGGCTTTGCTTCTCCTCCCTCTGCCTGTCAACCTCCAGGCTGAGACCAGGCAGGGTCCATGGGTGGGGCAGAACTATTCCCTTTTCCTCTTCCCTCGGTGCTTAAATTTACCAGACCTTAGGATGTCCACAAGGATGAAACAAAGGATGCTGATGATAGTAATGCTTTTTAAGGGGAAAAAAAGTTTACAATGGCCAGTGTTAGCTATCTGCTGTCTCTGGGGATATGCAGTGAGCACCGATTGATTAGCAGATTGGGCCCTGCTGTAGATCTTGGTGCAACAAAGGAGAGCGTGGGGCTGGGAGGCTCCGTTTGGCACAGTCTCCCATCAGGCTACGGCCCCCTGGACATGCTGAGCAACACGTCACATGGCACTGATCCTGTAGGGCCCGTGCAGGGACCTCCAGCTGGAGAGGGAGTTACTGATGGCACCTACTGAGAAAAAGTTTATAAGGTATTTCAGGGGACTCCCACTCATTGCCACAGCATTTTGGTGATAAATTGGAAGTATTTGTTCATTCAGTGTCCTATTTTCCAGAGGAATTTAGCAGTGTGAGTGTAGATGTGTGATTTTTATCTCTAGATGTAAGAGGTTATCTATCATCTCAGTAATTCCTTGCCCTAAGGCCTCAACTCTTGATTTTCAATAATCATTGGATGGAAAGAGAGATGGCCAGTGGGGTGCAGTCTGTAGGCTTACTGGTTTGTAAAGATGGTTTCTCGACTACAGGCTGAGCTTCCCCTGCAAATGGCAATCCTTTTGCACTGTGTTTTCTCCAGCAGGCAAGGGTATGATACTTTAATGACTACATTTTCTTAAAGCATTAGCAAAAATTACAAATAGGAGAGAAATACCACACGGTGTCTGGTTTCCTCGGACTTCCTGTAAATGTCTTTATTTTTCCATTATCTTTGATCTGGAATAATACGGGATGCTTTTTTTTGTCTTTAGTGAAATTTGCATAGCTCAAATTCTTTGAATTGTCAGTTACTTCAAGAGGACATAAGAAGAGATAAGAAGCCTTTGTCCAAGACAATTATAATTGCTTCTTTTTCAGGCTTGCAAAATACTATTCTTAAGAGGCAAGAATATTATAGTTTTTCCAAAGAAATATATATATTTTTCCAAAGAAACCTAAGGTTCCATTTTAAATATTAATATGTCCTTTTATTTGCTTTAGCATGGATCAGGAATTGCTGCATCAGAAACACTGGTGTTAGGCACCACAGTAGAGCTGGAATGAGCACCAAATCTGAAGTATTTGAACCGAGATCATTAGCTGATATAATATGCCATAGCTTAAATTACTTCAGTGATATCAGTTTCCCATATGAGAGCTTACTAAAATTTATGAAGGTACCCACCATCACCTAACATTTCTCCCAATATGTATTTTAGCTGTTTGTATTTGCTTCTAACATGTTTTGCAACTTCTTTTAAATGGCCAAGAGCAGAGAAGGCCCAGTTGGGCCCCAGGGACTGGACTGGACCATGAGAGATTTTTAAGTAGCGTGTGCACAGGCCGGTTCACCTCCAGGTTAGATGTATTGCTGAGCGTGTGCAGCGTGGAAGAGCACGCATGCCCCCCGCTGTGGCAGGACACCTGCAGTCACATCAGGACTGTACAGGTACTGGAAAGTGTTGGAAAATTAGGGGGAATTTGGCATTGGTCAGTAAGACTTCAAATGAACTTGGGAGGTTTGAGAAGATAAAGGCAGGGCTCTGGCTTTATTTTTCCCTCTTCTTGCCTGCCTTTTGCTGGCAGCTGGTAGCCCAAAGATAGAAGACCCGCTGCCAGTTGCTGATATATGGCCGTGTCCCCTCCCAGAGCACCTTCCTGCTCTGCTTGCCTGGCAGCTGCAGAAACAGGGGCCGCAATGCTCCTGCCACAGAGCGGGAGGTGCGAGCCTGGCAGGATCCAGGCTGGCTCCTCTGGCGTTGCCGGTACTTCAGGCAGCCCTCTGAGAGCAGCAGGACAGGACATGCAGCAGGGCAGGCAGCAGGGTCGTCCCTACCATTTCCTAGGACACTGCTGTTGCCCATGAGTTGGTGACCCTGGGAAGCTTTGTGCTTGGCCTTTGCTTAAGTCTACACCTCCTTACATGTGTCCCCATAAACATGTGGTGGCTTTTCATGTATAGTGCACTGTGGCCATACCGTAGTACTCAGCTCTGTTTTAGGAGGAAGATGAGGTTGATGGCATACTCTGGATTCATCATCTCCCTGGTAACATCAAAATGATCAAAGCTACTTACTCTTTTTCTCCCTACATCAAATCCCTGTCAAGGGCACGTTCATGAAATCATATCAGGTACTTCTGTTATTATTATTATATGATTTTTTTAGTATTTGGCAGTGCCTGGAAATTTGCCATCCACCCACCTTCCACAGATGGGGGAAAAATATCTTTTAGAGCAACTGAATATAAACCAGCTGGTGAATTACAGCAGAAGCATTGCCAAAATACAATGTTTAACAGTGTGGTCTGTGTGAATGCTTTCATACTGAACTTGCCATAAATATTAATGTATCATAAGAAATAGTGATGCAAAGTGAATGTATTTTCTTGATATGGGATTTCTTTTGTGAAACGCTTGAAGTAACAATCTGTGAAGGTTAGGTATCTGCTTATGTTCACCTTGCTGGTGTGTTGTTCTGGTATGTTTACCTATGTTTCCCTTATTTGCCATCAGCAGTTTTCATGATAAGTTCCAGGCTGGGATCAGAGTCCTCACTGGTCTGTAACTTGTATAGTTATCTTTTGCTAGATGACATTAATGACTGTAAAATGCTGCCCGTCTGTTGTGATAATTCCACAGCCACTTTGTTTGTGTATAGCTGGGGTGAGAGGCAGTGGAAAATGAGGCCTGTCATGTCATGAAAACTCTTCCCAAAACAGTGCCATGGGTACGATCCAAGTCAGCACCCTTCCCTTGACAAGGAAAGTTCACTGCCACTTGAAAGCTGGGATGGTTTCCACCATTACGTCACTAATTCAAGAAAACCCTGTAGAGGATTAAAGAAGACTTTGAAAGTGCCTCATAAAAGAAGCTCAAAGTGGTGGTAAGAAGTCTACTAAATAGAAGTGGGAAGTCTACTAAATAAAAGTGGGAAGCCAGGTAGGGTGTCGCTGGGACTGCTGGCTGGCTGACACATAAAACGGTCGCTAAAGCGATATGGCTGCAAACAGGTTGAGTGAATCGCTTATATCGGCCTTTGCTGATAAAGCCCGTGTTGGAGACATTTGCACAGCTGGTGTACTCTTTCTAGCAGGCAGCTCAAAGCAGCCAGATCAGTTTGAAGTCATATATGTAAAATATTGGATCAAAGAGTGTCAGTAAGTGACAAGGAAGAGATGCCAGTCATTCAAGAGGCCTGGAGAAACTGAGGTGTGAAGATGAGGCATTGCTGGGCAAGATGGGTAACTTATCCTTACAAATGGCAGCTGGGCCCAGAGGATGGTAGGTCATTAATGCAATCTGTACCTGGGAATAGGAAAAGTATCTTCTGCCTCAGATCATAGAAACCAGCTCTATATCATGCCATATTTTTAAAGAATAGTATTACATTCTGGCATTTCATTGGTGCTTGATCTTGCAATCACTTCTTTCCTGGTATTGTAGGATAAGATGTCAAAATGTATTTTGACAACAGATGAGAGGAACTTAATTCTAAAATAAATGTGTATATACACAAGCCATTTCTTTGCTCATACGTCCCTAATATCAAGCTGCTTCTGACAGGAATAGCCAGAGTTCCAGTTTGCTCTGGGACCCGGAGAAGGAAGGTGTTCCTTTCTGACCTAAGCGGGGGCCAAAATCCAAGTGTCTGACTGTAACTTAATCTGGTTTGTGGAACGGGATATGGATGATGACGCACTCCTGGCAGCACATAGAGGGTCGCAGGATCTAGTTATGGTGATGATGTGCTTTTTCAAAACTTCCCTATTTTGAGGTATCTCCTAGAAAAAGCTGCTTTCTGCTCCCTTTTCACTGCTGGAGAATTCTATAAAAGGAATGAAAGGATTAAGGCTGAAATCTTCCCTACTGTTCTCAACCAAATTAGTTTTGTTTATTAATTTATTTGTTTGGTTATTTTTTACCTAAAAACCCTGTCATCCTTGGGTTTATAAAAGGGCTGTGTTACAATAAAAATAATGAAAAGACATGTTAAGCTACTCACTACATAGGTGATTTATTGTTACACAAAATAAATTATTTGAATAAATAAATTCATTATTTCATTAAACGAATCAATAAATTGGTTTCAGGTGTTTGAAGGAATGGGGAAGGGAGCTTTTCAGGGTATAAACTTGAGGACTTTTTTTTCTGTTACAACTCAGGTTGTTTTTCAGAAAGTGCTCTTCACAAATATGTACCGTTTGAGTGACTTAACATTTTACGTATAATTCTGTGTGTGCCAGCTGTGTGATTATTAAGACTGCCTTGTGTGATTGTGTTTTACGTTGCAAGCTGTATTTCCCTTGCGAGAGGGGGACTGAATGCGTGGAGTATCGGTAGTGACTCATTTTGCCCAATCAGATGGTGATTAGGGCTTTCACAGCATTTACATCCCAGCAAGATGCTTATGTCAGATTGAATATCGCATGCAGCATTAAAGATTAAAATGAGAAATGGACCAACCATGACACAGTAGCTGGAAGTGATGTTATAGATAACCAGCCTTGTCCTCATTGATTTGTCTACAGCAAGTGACAATGATCTGTTAATTTTGCCTTTGCAGCCGATTAGGAAATGATCTGCTTGCCCTGTAGAAGCAGCAGCAGCAGCCTGCATAAAAGCTGTGTCTACATAAACAAGTATCTCTAAAAAACCCAATTAAAACATATCTCTTCCAAGAATCCCATGAGGGAGGGTGTTCTCAGTAACTCTTTGTTCACTGCTGCGTACTGCACAATAGGCTGGAGAGGGAGATTTGTTTTTTTATGAATGGTAAATGGGGAGGGACATAATGTCATCAGATCGTGATGTCAGCCCAATGAATGAAATACTTGCTTCGTGTATTTCTTCAAGACCAAGAAAAGGGACACCATCTCAGTTTGTCTTCCTAGAATAAATCGTCTTTTGCTGACGAAGTCATGTTTCCCACGTGTCATGAATAATCCATGTAAATTGGGACTTAAATAACCAGAAGTCAAGAAACTCGTGGAATAGTGCACGTTTGTTCTCTTGCACGTCCTCACAGAGCTGCCAGTGGAACACCCCTTTGCAGGCGCTGCTAATGGGCTCAGTGGGTTGAAGAGCTATCACTGTGTTCTGTTGTTCTCTATCTAGCCCAATGTTCTGCTTTTGTCTGCAGAATTCTTTGTTGAAGCTACAAGCCCTTGAAACCGATCTGTGCTCTGCGTTTCTGCCAACCCAGGAGGAAACTCCTCAGCTGCCGGCACCCAAGGATCCAGCCCCTTCATCGGTCCAAACCAGTGTGCAAGCTGATGGGGCCAGTTGTGGAGGTAAGCCATCATGTCATGATGTATTCTCATTTGCAATTATAAAAAAGCCTTGTGACTTGCAGTTTAGTATCAGATTTGCAGTCCTCCGGGAAACAGCGGCGAGCTAATGCAGAGCACTGTTTCTTGATGCAAATGCTGTGTAATGTAAAAAGGGGTGATACCTGTTAAAGGAACAGAAATTAATGGCTATAACCTTCTGTTTTCCTGAGAGAGGGAGTCTTGCTTTACAGAGAGGTTTTTAAGAATCTTTATTCTTTCATTTTCAGTTTTAAACTGGCGTGTGTTTTTTTTTTTTTCTCTTGTTCAAGTAAATTTTCGCTCTTTTCTTCCTATGTCTGTATTGTGTGAGATCATCTGCCATGTCATGTAATTCTATTTTTGTCATTCTTTTTGTCAGAGCAATATCACTTCATTTCTCCTATTATTGATTTTAATTTAATGCATCAGCAGAGAGAGAGTGAAGGTGAGTTTTACAGCATGTGGATTTTAATCATTCATGAACATGTATTATTACCCATCTGGGCAAACTGTGGCGTGTTATCTCTTCGTCTTTCCTCAATATGGAAACCAGTCCTCGCAAATAAATAACCTGAAGGCTCGGCACTATTTTTGTCAATTCATAGCTTGTAGTCACAGGGCTGGCAGAGTCGTGATGCTCAGTGGAAGAGGAATCACTGTGTGTGAAAAATAGGTCAAAGGCAATATGACTAATACATCTCGCAGACAAGTGACATGAATACACAAATACTTAAATTGTTCACCATGTATGGTCCAAATTAAGGCAGATAGGTCAGTAATCCCTTTGCAATTGATGTTTTATGTCAGCATAAAGGCTGATTTCAGAAGAACTTATTTGAGAAGCTGTTTGCTCAGAATTTTCAGCAAGAAATAACAGTAAGCTATTTACCTAAAAAAAAAAAAAAAAATGAATCACAAATTATAGTGTTCTACTTAAAGAAATTCTAAAGTTTGAGGTTTGCATTGTACAATTAAGGAAAATGGTATGTAGAATCCAAATTATTATAAAGGTGAAGGAATGTAAAAAATACTAAATATTCTGAGATTTAGCCAAAAAAATGGATGCCTTAGCCCAGCTAGGAAATATCTTAATATCTCTTGGATCCAGGTATGGAACGTGCACTGGAGCTAGTTGCTTGGCGTGGATCTGAGGCAGAGACAGATCTCGTGTCTGTGCTGCACAGGCAGAGACATTTTGCAGCCCATCCAAAATCTGCACTGACTCTTTACCTTTACGGCAGGGTGGGTTTTTCCTTCTTTTCCAGAGTTTACTGAATTATTTTGTTCTGGTAGTATTATAATTCATTGTTAGCATTGTTAGGATGGTTCATAATTGTTTCCTTTGCTTATTTTTGCTGTTTTGGTTGGATTTTGCTTTAATTCATACTGATAGTGACCCCTACTTCCAATACCCTCCCTAGCTCCTATTTGGCCGTCTCCAACTACACAGGCAAATATTGGATGATGTAGCATTTCTCTCACACAGTTCAGAGCATGCTCTGTCACTCTAGCTGTTCAAACTTCTGCTTTAGTTCCAGTTTACCTATTTAATGGATTTTAATGAATGCTC
>KL266044.1:83961-118328 GCA_000699545.1 Podiceps cristatus | reverse complement strand
AGCCACTC
This sequence comes from Podiceps cristatus, assembly GCA_000699545.1. Taxonomy (NCBI): domain Eukaryota; kingdom Metazoa; phylum Chordata; class Aves; order Podicipediformes; family Podicipedidae; genus Podiceps; species Podiceps cristatus. Next base: position 118,320 of record KL266044.1, on the reverse strand, counting down.
CTCCCAGCTTTGTATCATCAAGATCTCTTATGATCTGTGACCTTTCTGCAAAAGGTGAGTAGCCCAGCATACCTTGGCTGTGGGTGTGGGAGAGCTGTGGGTAGAGAGCAAAGGCATCCAGATACCTCTGCGATACGACTTCAGCCAAAGGTGGAGCGAGCACTCCCGGCTGGTGCCGGAGATGCTGCGCAGGGAGAACAGCACCGTGTTTTCTGCATGGCTTTTTGCATATAACCCCAGTCTTCAGCCCTCAACAAGGCATTGGACTGTGTGTGCATCTTGCTTGGAGGAGTTCAGGCTGAGAAAGGATCAACCTGGATATTTCCCTTCATTGATCTATACTCAGGTTCACACGTGCAGGGAAATTCTTTTTGTGCAAGGAAGCTGAACTAATAGAGCCAGTGGAGTGAGCATCTCTTAACAGCTTCTTATTATCATCTGTCTCTTCTTCAGATGCATTCTGGTGTGCTACACATTTAGCTCTGTCTGCTGGAGAAGTAACAAAGGTCAAATGAAGGTGAGAACACTTCATTCATAATTTTTTATGAGTTATTCAGACCCACTGTATCATTACCCCTTGGAAACATATGTTTTCTGATGGCCGTTTAGAAAATATTCAGCCCATCTCGACAAACTCTCGTAAGTAATACAGATCAACTGTCACACTTTGTCATGTGGCATCAGGTTGTGTAGCGCACTGAATTCACTCTGGTGTGATATACTACAGCCATTCGAGATCCCATCCTGATAATTTCTGTGACTCTAAATGTAATGGTACATGATGCATCTTGCTAGAAGCCAGAAGTATTTCAGTATATCCCCATTTGAGTTACAATTTAAAGGTTTTCAGAGAAAATACTTGGTCACTCCTCTCCTACTAGTTTAAATGTCTCCTATATGAGTGTGTTAAATGTAACTTTTGATTAAATAGGTGCCTCAGAAGGCTTAATATTTTACTGGTCTTTGGCTGATAAAGGTGAGTATTCTCAAAAATACTTTTTGCCCAGTGCTAGGGTAGCTGTACCCACCGCATTCAGGATGTTTGAAGCTGGGGTTCCTTTTAGGGAATCCAAGGGACTGTGCTACCATAGAAGGAAGGCATCCATCCGCCTGTACCTCTTCACCCTTTAGTTGTGAGCCAGGGGAGGAGAGGTAAGACCTCACCATCATCCTCTGATCCCCGCAGAATCACAAAGACGATGGGACTGTATTTCCCAGTAGGATTTTACTAGCTTTTCTACAGGACAGTGGGAACACAGAGCAAGATCTGGGTGCATCCTCCTGCACCGCCCACCCATCCACAGAGCTGGGTGGCACCTGGCCCTCAGCAACGTGTCCTCTCAACTGCAGAGCGTTTCTCCTTCGCCTGGCACCTGTTCTCAGAGGGGATGGGGACTAGTTACCTTTGTCAGGGCACACGACCGCTGCCTGCCTGGCAAAAGGCTGGCGGGTGCTGCGTCATCTCACCGCCACCTCTGCTTGAGGGTCAGCATAGGGGTGGGTATGTGTGAGGAGAGAAGTGGCTTCAGAACTGGGAGTCAGTCCTGACAGCTGATAATGAACTGTGGATTCGTTTTAGACATTATTCAGAGTAATTATGTTAATTATAACCTTTTTAAGCAATCCTAAGGATAGAAGGAAGGAGAAAACCAGGCTGGTTCAGGCTGCCTTCAGCTTTGGTGAGTGGTTGCCACTCATGTTTGTGGTGCTGCAATAGAAGTAATGAGGATAATGGTTTTGCCAAGCAATCCTCTCTGTTTTGTTTTGCTTTGTTTGGGTTTGTTGTTGTTGTTGGGTTTTTTTGTTTGTTTGTTTGTTTTACCAAAAAAATTGCCCATAACTATGCTTAAATGTAATCATTTCCCAGGGAAGTTTTTTACTGTGGTATTTTTCAGCAGTTGGGACAGGGGCATTAGCTAATAGCTTGAATTTCAGCTAGTGCATGCAGGTAATAGTGGAGTAAGCAAATTATTTTGGATTGGTTTTTACCATAAGGAGCAAGAAATAACCTTTTTTGAAATCTTTTTGCATTTTATATTTGAAGGGGCTTCTGTTTGCAGGTAATTGGTGGGATTCAGACAGAGCTTGGTGGAGTTATGTTCATTTATGATAGGTGTGTGTTTGGATCAGAGTCAAGTCATTGAAAGAGAAATGTCTTTAAAATTATGTGTAACCCAGACTAGTATGCAAGGGCATCAGCATCTCAGCTACCAGTGCCTGTATGCACAGTCGCCATCTCAAGGGGTACGTTGTCACTCAGTTTGTTGGGAGCAAAATCAAGCCTTTGTAAACCCAGGTCCTGAATGTAGGGATCACAGATTTTAAGTCTGGTTTCCCAAAATAAATCTACATGTTGAAGATGGCCCAAAATACCTCTTGAATGGTGTTTAACAGGTCACAAACAGCCTCTGAATCTTTCCCCACAGTTGGGCATTCACTGTAGCATGGGTTAGCTGAAGGAACTAGTTAAACTTTTTTTTCCCTCTTCCCCCGCCCCGCCTCCCACCCCGTGTATGTGTGTGTTTGTACAGTGGAGGACTACAGCTATACGTGAAGTTTTCTAGGATTTGAAGAAAATCTACCTTTATCCCAGCAATCACCGTGATTTAGAAAAAATAAAATTGTGAGAGTTTGCAGCCTCATTTAAAAACATCTGTTTGGCAAGAAGAGTTTTATTATGGTTCCGCGAGCTGACAGAAAGCTTAAAGGACAGGGCTTTGCAGCTTCATCGCGCTGTGCTCCACGGTGAGGGTACCAGTCACCTGCTCCACTTGTGGACTGAACAGGTGGGAGAGTGGCAATACCACATTTTTTTTGGAATGGCCCAATGGCTTTTCTCGCACTTCTTGCTAATTACACCCTCTCAAATGCTGCAAAACTAGACTAGAGGTGCTTCCCTCTGTTGCCCCATAAGGCTGGCCTTAAACATAATTCTTCTCACATCTCTGTGCCGTGCTGTGCTAGCTCTGTGGGGCCCAGCACATGCAAAGGTGCTTTGCTTTATGATGAACAGATTTCTGAACCTCAGCAACCTCTTGGTTTTTTTTATGAGATTTGCAGAGCACTGAGGCAACATATAAGGTGCCATTATGGATTCTGAAGCGAGAAGAAAACCTTTCTAAGCCATCCATTCAAATGCTTAACTGCATCTGCTTTTCTACTACCACCTCATCAGTAGCAATTTGGAAGCTGTAACCACAAAACAACTAGCAGGCCAAGTATGTAACCAGCATATCCAAATGATTTCAAACCCCTGGTTTCTATAGATTCTAATAGCCTAATAAATGGCTTTTTGGTACTGAGCTAACTACAGTCATATATAATTGCAGTTATTCTCACATTAAGCTGCAGGGAAGTGGCAAACCAAATTAGATTAAATCCTACCATGTCTCCTTGGGATTTGTAGTAGACATTTAAGCAGAGAGACATGTCACTTCCACAGACCAATTTGCTTGTACCTGTCTGCTTAGATTTATTGTGATTTGTCCTTGGTTTTGTGTATGTTTATTTGCAGAAGCCAGCTCCAGATGCAAAAGACATCAGTGTAGCTTTGGAACATTATTTTTAATTAGCTGGGTTCAGTTTCTAGTAACATGCTTGAATTGCTTCTGGGATACTAATGGAGTGTGGAAAATAAATATTGTTGCTCTCATATTCCTCCCCCCCCCATTTTCTGGTTCAGGTGCTAAGGAAGGAGGAAAACTTCCCATGCTTTGGTATCAATGTTTTATTTGCCATGAGCCTCACAACAGGAAGCAACCAGTCAAGAGAGAAAGTTGCAACAGAATTTTCCTAATAAGCCTGTTGTTCTCCTTTGTAAAACCCACATAGGAATCATAATTATACCGGAAAATATTATAGTAACTGCAGGGAAAAGATTAATTCATTTTCACTTTTTTCTGAATTTGAACTGAACTGGACAAAGTTTATGTGAATTGGCACCTGGCAGAAGCAGGGTATGATGCAGTTGAAATGAAATGTGTGTCCTAATCCAGAGGAAGATTTGCTTCTCTCTGCCAGGCATAGTTTCTGTATTTTCCTGTACATTTGTATGAAGAAACAGTAGAACCTTTTATTCTCCTTTGTATTCTGTGCTTGTGTAAGCGACTGTACAAGGAGAAACGCTGTGAAGGCCGAAGATAGGATATACAGACAATTGCTTATTTATTTTGCAGGAAAACATCGCTCAAAAAATATTACCAGACTAAGACGTGTCATACAGGACACATTTCTTCTTTCAAAGGAAGAAAACAATGCAGACTGACAACAAAGACCAGAGTTCAAAGTTTCTACAAGGCAAGGACTGCCTACTACCGACAAATCATACAGCTAAATTCAAAGTGAGTGAGCCTAAAGCCCTGCAGTACTGAAAGCGCTGGGTTTAACATAATTCTTGTACATTGCCTTTTTTACCGGGACTGTAAACTGTCTTCCTCTGCCTGCTCTTTCTCCGGCCAAGGAAGCAGCCGTCCTGGTGACTGCAAGTCCGTCCACGAGGCTGTTACATTCAGGCTTTCACCGTGGGCAGTGATTTAACAAAACTCAGGTAGTCCTGGGCGTTATGCCTGGGAAGAGGGTGAAAAGCTCCATTCAGACCACAGCAGACTGCACTGGGCAGGCTGAGTTTACCCGGCAATCACCTGTGGCGATGGGTGATGCCAAAACCCCAGGAGAGGTAGGAAAGAGCAGGATTTGCTCCTGCTGAGAAAGCGCTGGCTGCAAGGGCAGCCTCAGCTCGGCGGGAAGGAGGCCGGGAATGGCAATAGGGCTGCCATCTGCTGCGTGCAGCTTGAGTAGCAGGGAATGGGGCTCCAGGAATATTTCCTTCTGAGTTTTTGTGGGGTTTGCGTGGGTTTTGTGTGCGTGTGTATGTATACATCCAGGCATCACATTGTATGTGATGCGTTTGGGGCGGCGCATATTACGGAAGAGACAGAGGCACAAAATGGGTAAAGGCAGAAAGGAAGTTGTGGGACAAGAGAGCAGCAAATGGAAATTCAGTGTCTTGTGACCATGTTTACTTACCCAAATGTAGTGGAAATGTTCAATTTCTAATTCACCCCTTAAATTCTTTCCTGATTCCTGTAGTGGCCGTATTGGACGTGTCACACTTACATCCACGTGTGCCTTGCTGGTGCCATCTGAGCCCAGGGCTGTGTCACTGCATTTGCAGTCCTCTGGCAGGAGAAGCTTGTCCCTGAAACTGTGGCCTACATCATCTATCGTGTAAGGAGGTTTTACTTTCGTTCTTGCCAGTACTTATGCTCCAGGCAGGCTAAGGTTAGCGCCAGTTGCTCGTGGCTATCTTTGCCATCAGGAGCCAAAGAAAAGAATGTATTTTTTTGGAGGACTTCCTCTGAGTGGAAGGATGGGTGACAGTTTTGTTTCATGTCATTGGCACGTTTCTGAAGGGTTCATTTAGTCCAGCCATGGAAAGAAAGGTCTGGTTTTACTAGATATGAATGTGAACAGGGGAGGGATATCTCTCGCCTAACTTAAAGCACAAACTGGTAAGTGCTTTAAAAACAAATCCACAGGGCCACGTGCACTCATAGAGCAGGAGGCACTCAAGGGGCCATGAGCACTCACGGTCAAGCTCTGGCAGGCTCACAGCACAGGCTTACGGTCCCGGCACGGCTTTGCCGAGACTTGGGGCTGGTGACCTGCCCCATGGCGCGGGCTGCAGCAAGAGGGGGCTCCCGTGAATCGCATGGGAGCCAGGCACTGCTGAGATACAGGCACAGACTTGGGAATAACTTCCCACACAACTGTCAAAGAATGTCCCTGCAGGTGTGTCAGTAGAAATTGGCTATGGGTGACATCTGGCCACAGCAAGGATACATTATTTTATACATTTGTTAAGTTGCACCTTATTTGTAGATGTGTGATTCAAAACCAACATCAGAACTGGAAAGAGCCAGGCACTGCTGAGATACAGGCACAGACTTGGGAATAACTTCCCACACAACTGTCAAAGAATGTCCCTGCAGGTGTGTCAGTAGAAATTGGCTATGGGTGACATCTGGCCACAGCAAGGATACATTATTTTATACATTTGTTAAGTTGCACCTTATTTGTAGATGTGTGATTCAAAACCAACATCAGAACTGGAAAGAATTCAGCATTGAATGAATTGGCTTCAGCATGCAGGACTGGACAAGCGGAATAAATTTTTAAGATTAGAAAGGACCATGAGACTATTCTCACAGGAACCCAAACCAAAGCCAGTAATTTGAATCAAAGCCATAAGAGATTTGCAACACCCTATGTATTATATGTGGTTTGGATTCCTAACATCTGCTGTCTCTAGTACTAATTTGTAAATGCATATTTTAAATGGTTTCAATCCTTGGCCCTGTCAAGCAATGCAGTCTCTGTGGGACACATCCATCCAGTACATGCCCATCTATTCCTCCAAACTGAGTGGAAGATGTGGCAAACTTCAAATAAAAAAGCTGTGTTACGAACACAAGTGCTATGGGCAGTAACCGTGGCATTTGTGGCCCCGTATAGACCAGCAAGATACACAAACTATCCTTCTTTCTCTTTTTGTCTGGTCATGTCAGTGGTTTTTTAGATACTAATAACAGCAAGGCTGTGGGAACACAATTGCATTGTTATTTATATCTGTCTTGCAAACTACTGGGACCGATATGATGGCTTGGAAAACAAGACAGAAGGTATTTATTCAATAGTCTGTTCTATTGATTATTATCAAACAACAACTCATAATTTTGCACAATGGGAATTCTATGGCTGCAGTGATCTGAAGCATGTCTCCGTGCTTAGAAACCAAACTGTTTATTTAATTAAGTACTACTGGCTCTTTGGATTTAATAATTCTAATTAAATTGTTATGATTATGACTTGCATTTGGATTATGCCCACAGTCTCAATTAAGACTACGCGAGGACCTCAATAAGCACGTGCAAGGACGCATTGCCTTCCTCAAAGTGATTAGGAATATGGGATTGGGAAGGACCTTTGGGGTCATCAGATCCAGTGTCCTGGGTATTTCAGGGCCATGCTGAATAAAGCAAAACATGACTCAAAACATGACAGTCTCATTTACCACAAGAAATGATAGGTAGAAAGGGTGAAGTAAACAGTATCACTAACAAAATGTGCTATGTTCATGCCAGCTGCATGCATAGATTGATACTTTTGTGTCTTCAGAAATATTTAAAGGAACATCTAAATTATAAGAGCATTCTGATTTGTTGTTTTTTTTCCAAACAGTGCTGAGCACAAGCACCTTCTGGTGCCTTGTGGCTGTTTAGTATTTGTGAAATGACATATGGCTGCCTCATCGAAGAGCTAAGCATTCAGTTTTAGACATGTGTGTTCAAAAATTGCTGTGTGACTATAAGCGTTATCTTTAAAATAATATAAACATTAAATATATTATGGAAACTGTTGCTACCTCTGTTTTGAGAATCAACCATGACTGACAAACTAATGACTTTGAGTGGCAATTATCAGCTGCTATCCTGCTCTGGCCAGGCAGATGTCAGGTTTTTAAACCCATATATGTATGTTCTTCATACTAAAATAATCGCCTTTTATTTTGTTAATAGCTTTGTCTCTGGGAGACTCTCGAGACACTGAGGGAGATTTCACCCCTTCTGCCTTTGTTGAGAGCAGAGGCCGGCTGAACTTGTGGCTTATAGGAACTGAATGGTCAAAAGGGAAAACCAGGTGAGACAAAGGTTTGAATTGCAGGGGGAGAGAGAAAAAAAACCTTTTCTGCACTTGCAGTAAGAGGCAGGTGATTACACAACTAGGAACTGAAGTTGTAGAAACTTTGGATGGAAAATAACCATGTTTGGATAATGCAAATACAAATAGCAATTGGATAAAATGGAGCACTGAGCGTATTTGGTTTTTTCATTGGTAAATAAAATGCACTTGGCATTTCCAGTCGTACCACTTCAGAGTGTCGCAACTAGAAATACATTATATTTCTTATATCTAAGATCCCGTTGTCCTTCTTGACTCCACTCAGAATATGGGAATGTGTGCTATTGGTTGGAAGGAGTGGTGTGACTTGTCCGTAAGAAAGCAGCAGCAGAACTGAACATCATAAACTGTCTCCTGTCATTAGAAATGTGGGTAGAAATGTGACTGTCAGTCTGCTGTGGAGATCTGTCTAGTTCAAACCAGATAACTCATCAAATCTTTTTTCTTTTTCGCAAAGTTATTCTTTAATAGAATACAAGAACAACGTATTTTTCTAGGCCCTGGCTTTGGCCAGTCACTTGAAAAATAGCAATGTTAGTGCAGTGGCGAGGAGGTCAAGAGCTGTGTTTGATCAATGCACTGTTATGTATTGTTGTGTATTGATCCGTCCTCAGACACCTTACCTTGTCAAATGCCTTTTGAAGAGTGAGGAGACAAAGGACATCCCCATGCCTGCCTCCATGGGAAGGACCTCAGGTGGTACACCATAGCCCGGTGTCGTCCTTGGAGACTTGCATGCAAAAACAATTTTTGCATGTTTGCTGGGTCAGAATCCCACAATGAGTGACAGTGGACTTTACAATTAGTGATGCCAGAGGCTGCTGAGCCCCTCAGTTCCTTTAGCAGAGAAGTGTTTTTCTGTGGCAATCAGTAGGGACGCTTCTTCAGCCACCAAAATCTGAAGGATCTCTGTTCCAGTTATGTATATTGAGTGACTGCGGCACAGAAACTCTGCAGGTTCATAGACAATGTCCCATCTTTACCCTCTTGATCACCTTTGTTCATGAAAAGGAGGTTCAGCACAGCTACTACTATTACTCAAGCTTAGGACTTTTACTGATCCACTTTCCAAAGTGGACAGTGTCTGGTTGAAATTACAGTGCTTTTGGCAGCCACGAGAAAGCTTTACTCATCATTTGGACAATGTGCTCTAGGTGACCCTGCTTGAGCAGGGGGGGTGGACAAGATGACCTCCAGAGGGCCCTTCCAACCTCAATCATTCTGTGATTCTGTGACCTCCACCATCTCCAGTGGACTTAGAGCCCGTAAAAAACATCTCTTGCTCTTTGCATGAAGTCCTAGTAGACCAGCCAATAAAGAGTATATCCTCTGCCCTCTGTTTGATACTCTTGCCTGAAAACCAAGAGCTATCCTCGGCAAAGCTGCACCAAAACCTGGGTCTTATCATTGAAAAAAAGTAACTCTCTTCTTGAGTCTGCAGGACTAATCACAACTCAGACTACTGTCTTCATAATTTTGTACTCTCAAATGCAAACTCCTTTCCCATTTAGAAGGAAAAGGAGTCTGCGTTTGTCACTCTGGTTGTCACACCTAATGCAGAAACAGTAAGAGACAGCTGCCCTTATGAAACCTAATTTGCATTTCTGCATTTGTTAGACAGCAGGTTAATCTTTTTCCCGATATTTGTTTGTCCTAGGTTAGTGTACAGCTTTGCCTGTTTGACTCTGCCGTCTTAAATTACCTCCCAAGTTGTATCTCCGCAGGCTTGTTCAGCTTGCAGTTCTGCATTGATTCAGCCACGGCAGCTTTCAGTGTTTTGCAATCTTTTTGCACATGTCAAAATATGAAACAAAATATTGGTTTGAGCACTCTGCACTAATCCATTACCCTGTTTGAGGCCAGCAGCATGTTCAAGGGAAATGAATTCCCCCACTGTATGAAAGATGGAATCTTTTCAAACTATTTTAGGTCTGTCACCAAGTTCAGCAATACTTTTTTGAAAGGTGTATGAACAAGTGGTAAAGCTGATAAAAGCCATGCCAGCACTGAGAAGAAAAATCAGACATAGGGGTAGAGATTTGAAGATGCCATCTAGAAATATAGCCAGGCAATGTTTGACCCTTCAGTTTTTGCATATGGAACTTATCTTTTTTATGCTCTAACTCCGCAGAGGTATGCTGGAGAGAGAGGGAAGCTGATGGTCATGACAGATGACCCCTATAGCTCTGACTGATGAGGTACTCCTTTAAAGAGAGAACAGATTTTTCCAAGTGCTTTCCTGAGATAAGCCTTTAATGACAGTGCTGGGAACTGTCTGGTACGAAGACCACACAAATCTTTCTTAGAAACTGCTGCTTGCCAGATTTTTATGGGTGGTTATGTACCTTTGCCAAAGGATTGCTTAAGATCCCAAAGTGTATAAAGCAGATGCCAGAATATACATTGTATAATTATAATTTAGGAATGCTATGTTTCCATTTGCATATTTATTGATACCGCTAAGAAATTTTAACATCTACAGAGAATGAGTGGATTGTTTTACAAAACTTCATTCTATGAATTTACTGCAATCATGAGATATTACTGAGGATTCCTACAAGGTGAATGCAGGGATATTCATGTTATACTTTTTGTATATATAGGTCAATTCTTGGTTTGAATAAAAACAGCTGCAAAACTGGCACCAGCACATACATACCTATTTCACTTAGCTACTGTGATAAATTATTTATATTATTTTTTTGTGAGGACCTATAATCTTGTCTTGTCGACTTGGCACAAGCAACAAGCAGGTCTCACTGCCAGCACACCTGTACCCTGTGTTTTGCTTACTCTCCCTAGTATCCCATTTTTTTCCTTACTCTCCTGGAGGGTTTTCAATAGCTCCTTTAATATCTACTTTGGCAAAGCCTCATCATCCCCTTGGCTTTCTGTGGTAGCTTACATAAATTGTTTTTTTTTCACCTGTTTCCCTCCTCAGCCGCTTTTATATCTATGATCCTGCTCTGGAAAGTCTTTTCCAAAGTCTGAGCTGATGTATCTGAGATACAGACTTTAATTTCCATTCACACATCTAAAAACTGTTTCTTCCAATTTCATATCCAGAGTTCTGCAGTGCTTTTCCCCCTGACCCAAATGTAAGAGGTTTCTCCCAGCTGGTATTAATCCTGACCTGCAAAGTTTGTCTCCAAGCCCATCACTTGGATTGTCTTATACTATTTTACATATTTCCCCTGCAAAGTTATTTTGTCATGTCAAACACCCCCCCCCCCCCCCCCCCAAATTTTTTCCCAGCAAAACCCCCCCCCCCCCCCCTTCTCAAGTACTCAAGTCACTCTGCTTTGAATCTGTCCCTCATTACTAAAAGATTGACTGCTACTGCCGATACACGGCGAAACCCAGTTAAATTTTCAAATACTTCATGATGGGTTTTTTCCATCCTGTTACTTATTCCGAAGAGAATACGTACGTGTTGTGCTTGTTATAGAAGCACAGTTCACTATATATTTATACGATTCGTAGTATATGTATATAATATGTACTTGTTATAACAGAATAGTTCACGTATGGTAGAGTAGCACCATGTGCTTGAAAAATGCTTTCTCTGTAAGAGCCGCAAAAGATCTTTTTAAATACATATAATGACAGGCAACATTTGAAGATTTTTCTGCAGATGAATCGTAGAAAACTCTGGAGATTGTCATGGACACCCATGCGGGCAATTTTCCTTGATTACTTTTGACTTTGGACTAAGATTGTTTCTCGTGAGGTCGCGTTTGGGATAGATCATTCACTTTCTTCCCTGAATTTTGTTTCTTATATGTCATGGCAGCCAGAGCCCACTAGAGGACTCTGTTTTCCATCATATCCAGTAATGCTCTGTAATCAGGTTTTGCTCTTCTGTATTTTTCAGGCATATATTTTTGCAAAGTATACAAATATACTCATTTGCAGAATAACCGGGGTAAGCATCAGCCATTCAGCAATCAGAAGTGCCATCCGAATGATATAAAATCCCTGCAGAAAATGTGGCCTGATGTCTGCTTCCTTTTCAATGAAAATAATGTATGGGTGAATCTGGCCATCTCTCTGTATGAATATTTGATGTAATATTAACATCCTGTCTTCAGTTCTGGCCTGCACAGTTACTTGTTTGACTGTGGGCTTTCAAAATCCCCAACTGATGTAAATAAGAAAGTTTGAGAAGCTTTCAAGGTTTAATGATTTTTAAAACCTTTCCCTCATCTTTTCCCATTGGACTCTTACTGAAATCTCTCCCATCTTGAAGGTGCATTGGGTTTGGGTCCTTTCCAAAGAGATCCTAATCGCTTTTCAAGATAAGAGAATCCTTGCTGTAATTTTGAAGGAAAAGAGCAAAAATTTATGTACATTATGCATTATATACATTATGTACATTTATGTACTTTATGTACATTATGCACATTATGTATCTCTGCTGTCTTCAGACAATAGAAATAATTGTGATTCAGAGACATTATTTGCTTTTTTCCAATTTTTTTTTTCAACAAGAATAATTGAGATTCTTATGTCAATCACTGTTACTGTTTACCCAGCAGCTGGTTGGCCACTGCCCACCCAGAAATGAAAAATATCTAATTGCAGTCAAGTGAAAACTGCCAGAGGATATCTGGCCCTCTGTTTGCTTTTCAGTTGCAACGCAGCCCATCAGAGACAGCCGAAGCAACTTCGGCATTCAAGTAGGATTTGCAGTTCATCAGTCCAAAAGAATGGAGATAACTGGATGGAAAATAACCGAAGTACCCCACGGGTTCATGAGTCTAACAGGGAGTGCTCGGAATTTGCTCAAGTGAGCACAAGAAGAAAGCCTACAGAAAACCTCCTGCTAGTGGGTGGTTTTATTTTATAATCAAATGACACATCGGAATGTAGTACTCTTGTGAACTTACTTTTTTTTTTTTTTTTTTTTTAAGTAGATACTTTGCATTTTTAGAACATTTCAGCATTGCCTACTTCATGCAAGTAGAGAGCGTCTTCAAACAAAAAACTGAGAATAGGACAGTAATAGCCACTGCTCTTAGGAGGAACAGATGAAGCGTGTAGAGAAACTGTTCTTTAGTGGTTTTGATTATAAGTGATGCACTACTGTTTCCTTCCTTGTTTGTCTGGGGTTTTCTTAGTCTTTTACATATAGCCTACAATTTTAGAAAGCAATTTAAAAATTCTTTCAGTAGGAACAATTTTGATAGCTATTGATACAGCATTTTTATGTCTTTCATAAAATCAGTCAGTTCTGAAGTCTGTGAAAAAAAAGGAAAAATTGTGAACTTCTGACACATTTTTCTTAGATTGTTATGGTTAGTAGTTTTTTAATAAGCTTTTCCTGAACTTACTGGAATTCTGTGATTAGCTGTGGTTTTGTACAGAAGAATGGCATGAGTGGAAAAAAAAACCCAACCCCCCAAAAAGCCCCAAAAAACACCACACCAAAACCCCCTGAGATTCAATTTTAACCATTGAAAGCACTGAATTTGATTTTTTGTTGGTTTTAGAGATAGCTTAGAGGCATTATAGCCCATGCTATGTCATTTTCTATTAACATTTCTTGATGATAACTTATGCTTATCCAATTTTTTTCCATTTCAGAATGTTTTTTTTTTTTTATATTTTTCTGGACATATTGCATCTACTACCTTTGCAGTCTGTAGTGAAAGGGAAAATAATCTTTTATTTTCTTACATTTCTGATCCCTGCTCTATTTAGCACAATATAAAGAACGCATTAAGGAATGCAGCAAAAGTATTTATATACAGCTTGCATAGATGTGCCGGTTAAGAATCAAAGCTCCAGAGAAGTGCCGAAAAGCCACTTAGTTGGGGCTTTGTGACCATAAGTGGCGACTGATTTACGCACCACCTGCTGTTAGAAAGGTGTCTGGGGAAGAGTGGAAATAAAGTATGTGACTGTGGCTAAAATCTGATACTAGAAGTGACTTCACTTGGTGTGGGTGCAGAGCACGGGCGAAGACCTGAGCCCCTCGCTGCTGAATTTGCACTTCGAAAGACAGATTTTGGAGCATGCATTTTGCTTGCGTGAATTAAAAGGCATGATGTGGGTTAGAAAGATTACATGCACTGTGTAGTTACCAGGCTTCTCCACTGAAGTCAGGTTTGCTTGTGACTGCTGCGAATACATAGTGAGAGAAGAATATGGGAAAACATATATATAATCTTGTAAAAATTTATCTATGGAGGAATTAAGTTAATTAAAGCAATGGCCTAGCGGGGAGTTCTTTGTGCCAGTTGTGGGGGATTTGAAGATCTCTAATGGAGGCCAGAGCTGCTGGAGGAGAACAGCTTTTCATCTCGAAGTGTCCCTCCCTGTACAAAATCCACCTGAGCAACAGCATGTTTTAGTAGTTCTCTTCTTGTTGCAAAAAAACCCAAAAGGCTTGTCCTGTATTAGGAATAAATTTAGAAAGTTTAAACATGATTTTGCTGCAAGTAGGCCTGACCATAGAGAATTTCTCAAGTAGGTTCACGTGGTGGGAATTATACATCAAAACTGTCAGTGTTCCTAACTCGAGTTTATGGTAAGATCTTTTGCAGCTGCTGATGGTGAGCATCAAACATTGCCATTTCCTCTGTGTGTAACATACCTCTGAATACCTGTCTTTACATTGGCATGTCTCTCTCTAATAGAGTTGAACCACCTCATGCTATTCTGCTGTGGAGGTCACCCTTTTACAGGCATTCAGAAGGTGGGAACTTCTTGCAAGAAAGAAATGACAAAACTTATTTCCAGAAACTTCCAAGGAAAGAATAATTCGTTTGATGAATTTCAGAGATCTCATACTGAGCGTTAAAAATTAAAATTTCTTGGCATGGGCAGTGCAAGTTTGTGTCAAAACAGCCAGCATTGTTTTAAAAAAGAACTACTAATCTAAAACCCTAAACATTAGTTTCTACCTTCCTATTCTCCTTTACAAGGTATAGAATTTAAAGGCTGTTTGCGCCTCCCCGGTGGCATTCACCTCTGCGATGCTGACTTCAAAAGAACACATTTAAGTGCATTCCTGAATCAGAGTCAATATTTGTGAGTAGATCAGTGTCATAAGGATTTACAGAAGATGTGAAAACTACTCGGTGATCCATGATACTTGGCTGCCTGTCTTTGGTATCATAGTTGGCAGGAGAAATAACAATTCTGTTTTGCAACAGCTTTCATGATTTCCAGATTTGTTTTTATTTCAGACTAAGATAAAAACAAAGCTATTATTTTCTTAAACAGTGACATGAAACTATCTGGATTTCTTCAGATCAAAAATAACAAGTCCGCTCTATCCAGAAGGGAGTTTGGCCTAGACCCATCAAAATGTTAACATCTATAGTCCCTGTAAAATCTCTCAGCTTTCATGAAACAGGGTTTCATTGAAACACGCTGATAAAGTGATTCCAGTCATCTCATACAGAGTTATTTTCAAACACATCACTGGTGTTTAAAATTATGCTACAGCGAAGCGTGTGGTTAATTATGGTCTAAAGAGGCTTATTTTCTAAAGGGCCACTCATGACATCCTCTGAGTCTTGGTCTGCTGCTCGTCACTTTGCCTTTGTCTCTGCTTGTTTTGCAACTGCCTTGGGAAGTGGAACTTGTTTGTTTAGTGGTTTGTCATGCGCACGCTACAGCACGGTAAAACTGCCGTGAAAGCTACTCGCACATGCTGCAAACATGATTGACAGCGCATTAGTTGATTGTCTAATAAATAGGACAGCACCGCAACAGAAGGGCTCGTTTTAATTTACATGCATCACTCCTTCAGGTGGGAAATTCCAAAATGCCCTGTGTTGTATGTGGGAGTGATGCTCTGTGTATTTGCCAGCTCCCTCATTACAGCTGGTTACATTGCTGGATGTTCCAGCAGATGCTGGTCTAGGTTTAAATGGGAAGATTTGTGGTTCATGCCTACCCTCAGGTGCTCATTTGACAAGCCACTGCATGGGCACACAGGCAACTGTAGCTGCTGATGTAGCGATGGATTGGTGCCATCCTGGCACTGCAAGAACCTGTTTAAACCACGGTACATGCACAGAGGTGGAGCAGTAGTTGACTTTACTGAGATTGTATCTTTGCGCAGGCAGAAAGTTGTCCAGCCCTTGCTGGCCCCTAATGATGCAGTGGGATATCTGAGACAATTTCATACAAAGATGGGGGAGATGAGCCACAGAGCTGCTGCTGGTTTGTGTTGGGGGAATGTGAGATGTGTAACTCACCCCCCTTCACTTACAGACTGTTCTCTGAGCTCACTCTGCCCTGAATGAAGCAGCTTTGAGGTGCCTGCGAGCAGCTGCCTTGTGTTATCGCTCGAAATCAGCTGCAGCACTGGTTGCAGAGAAAACGTTTCCTGCATCATTTTGTAGTCCTCATCTTGTAGTATTATGTTAAGAACCAGGAAAAATGGCTTTGGGAGTGTGCTGTCAAAGTGAGCGTGAGAAGGAACTTAGCCAAAACACAGTGCAGATTTTAATAGCTGTCAGATAGTTAATCCAAGCTGACCACCTTCGCAAATTTGCACTTGATGTCTAATTGTTAAGTATTTCCTTATGCATTACAGCAGATACGTTGTCTTTCTCATTTTTAAACCGGGTGGGAAAGTGCTTTACAATACTGAATGTTTTGTTCTTTGAGAGTTAGTATGATTTCAGTGAGGTTCATCAGCTTGGACACAGCATCGCGGTTCGATGTGTGGGTTTGTGTGTGTCAATGCTGAGGTTCTGTGGTTGCTACAGGTGGAGAAAAGAACTCTTTGCTCCTTACTTCATCCTCTGACAGAGACATTACTATTATTAATCTCCTATCACTTTGTGTGGGGATGGAAAGATCTTTTTAGGTTATCGACTTTCATACCCTGCCTTTGCAGGCACCACATGGTGAGAGCTATTCATGTGTTGTCAGACTCCACCTGCTCCGATTTTACTTTCCTGACCGTTATTTATCTCGTATTTAACTTTTCTTCCTAGCCCCAGTACAGCAGTCAGCCTCTTGATGGCTTCCCCCGAGCCGCTGATTTGAGATGCACACATTTGCTTGGCGGTATTTCCAGAATCAGAAGACAGTTGTTTTCTTAAAAAATACAGTAGCTGTGGCCTTGCCATCAGTAATGACTGAAACTGAGCTACTCATACCCCATTGAATCAAGCTGACACTAAGATAATGATATTTGCCTTACACCTTGAGTGTCTCTATATGACAGTATTGTTAAGTGAAATGAAATAAAAGAATCATAGGGCAGTTAAAAGCAATTAAAGAGTAAGGGCCCTGGCTCAGCTTTCAAAACATACCTATATGTTTATCTTTCCTCCAGCATAAATCGCTCTGGCTTGCAGAGCTGCACTAGGTGAGGAATGTCTCCTAACAGAAACTCTTGCAGTCCCGGCGTGTTTATTTAGTATGGCAAAAGAAATCTGTTAACTCCTTGTACTTTCATGTATAAGAATCTCATCATTCACACCGTTTCCCCATCTTGGCTTAGCAATTCATAAAGATTAAAAGAGGTTTTTCTTCACTGCGCCACTGCCATATAAAGAATACTGTGCCTTGGGAGGGTAAGTGAGCAGATTAAGAAAGTTGCCCACATTACGCAGGGTATCTGCATTTGTGTACAATCCAACAGTGTGCTGGCTTGTATCTTTTCCCCGCGGGGATACCCATGAGATTAGGAGGAACTCTTTCCACTTTCCGGGCAGCTGGGGACACATGAAGTTTACTTTCTCTTGTCCTTTGATATTCAACCATCTATCAACTATTTAGTATAATGCTGCTGCTTCTCTCACACATACCCTTTCCAGCAACATAGGAGGCAATGGTGGGAAAGAAGGTGAACTTGATAGCATTGTAAGAAAAAAAGGTCTGTAGGAAAAAAGATCTGTAAGACCTATTCTTTTAAAATACACCACTAGGTCAGTTTAATCCCCAAGAAATAATTAGCCTCGGCACTGCAGGGAAATCCACAATCAGAGTTTCAGCCTACATAGTTAAAGGCTGCTGCTGCTGCCTGCTTTCAATAAACGAAATATTTTTAGATTTCATGTCTATTTTAAACTTGCATGAGGGAGCCTTCAGTTTGTTGAACTCGCTTTTTTGCTTTCAGGAGAAGTGGGGCTTGAAAGTGTATTGGCTGTAGCTGAAAAAGAACTTAAAAGGAGGCTTAAAGCAGGAGTGGGTGCCTAGAGATGTTACTGTATGGAAAGGTCCTAGGAAAGGCTCTGGAAAAGAGAATAGGTAAGTCAGTAGATTAAAGTTGCAGGAACCAGAGAAAAAATAGAGGAGTTTGGACACTAGGAGAGCTTAAAAGCTTCAAGTGCAATTGAACCATGAACTATTGCTCTTAACTCCATTTAGCAAAGTCTCACGCTCTGCACTCTGACACGCTCTCCTCGTGTACCACGGCCAGGGTACATCAAATCGTGGCAGTCTACAGACACAGTCCCACAGCAGACTTAAGTTGAACAAGAATGAGAAATGGGAAGGTCTTAGTGGAGGATACGATAACACGGGCAGAACAAGGGAAGTGCTTGTTTACAGGGATGTTGTGCAAGAGCACATTGAATATGCGTTGGGTTTCTAAACGTGGCAAAAAGGGAGGCTAAATCAGAATGCCACGGGCTGGGATGGTAAAATTTGCAGCTGACGTGAAGAAGCGGGTGAGTGTCTCCAGGTTCCTTCTAGAAATGTTATCCAGTCAGTGATTTTCCACTTTCCCTGGAGTTTAGGCAAATTTAAAAACAACTTTGAATATAATTTCTTTGAAAACTGTGGGAAAAAGCTAGTTAATTTTAGACAAGAGCCTCAGATGACATTTCAATGAACATTAGAGGTTTCTGAAAGCTTTTTAATAAATTTAGAAATAGGCATGATTCTGTCTCGTACACAAACAGTTAACCAATAAATTCCAGTGTATTTATTCCTTATTTGTTCTCTTTGAGGGTAGATCTTTACCAGGCTCTTCCAGACCAATACAAGCAGGAAAATAATTACGGACAAACGAACTAATCCCTTTTGTTTAATATTCTGGGCAAGTTCAGTATGTCTATGTCAGTGTCAGCCAGTGTGTAACTACCTACCTTGCCGCACAGACATTTTAGGTAGCTGAAGAATACAGCTTGCTTGGATTACAGAAGGGGGCAGTGATGTATCATATTGTTGGAACTAGAATCACCAGCTAACAAAAGTGCCTGTTCTACTTAATGCAGAAATAGAAATGCCCAAGATTTGCTCTTGCAATCTTTCTTGCTCATATTACAATCATGCTTCCTACTTGTTACTTTATTTTCTTCAAGAAAAAACGTTCTGCTTGGGACAAAGCATTAACGGCAGTGGATTGCAGAGAGTGTTCCTGCCACCTGCCCAGGACGTCTCTGGCTCATAGGGCAAATTCACAGTAATATTTCAAACTATACATAAAAATGCAAAAAAAAAAGTCTGTTCGTTTCACTGAGCCGTTTGTTTGGCCTCAGACCTTCCGACATTACAGCTTGTCAGTGACATTGTGTGATTCCCATTCATAGAGGTCTGCCTTCCTGCTGCGGTTCGGGGAAGATGAAATAAAATGAGGGATCGTTAAAAAAAAAAATGAGCATACGTACATACCAGGCAGACTTCTATTCTAAGAATATCTTGCATCGTCAAGACATCAAATACCGGATTTGATGGATTCTGTGATTTTAAGTGAGCTTACACGTGCAAGTGAATGACAAGACCATTTCATTATAAAATTGCATGTTGTACTTTATTTTTAGATGGCTCTTGCTGCACACGGTATCTGGGCTGAACAATGCTACTGAGTGGTTTCCCTGTAAGAAATTTCTCTTCATTGTTTGCTCTAATAGTTGCTTAAACTAATAACAGCAAATAGGTGTAGCATGGGGGGCAATAATCATGGAGCGATGCCAGCACCGCATGTCTATGTCTTTTCTCTATTTACAAAGCTCCTTCCAGACCTGCGTCCCTAACTCGTCAATCTGAGCACATTCTCCTCGACTTCTCTCTTCCCCAACTTCTTTTTTTCCCTTACATCAACGGAGGCCATCTCACACTGGTTCAAGAGGTGTTTCGGCTCCTCTCTGCATTTCTTACCACCGATGCCCTGCTGAGACCCCAAGATCTGTAGGAGCTAGGTAGTTCTTTTTGATCATTATTTTATAGTGAGGTTGTCTTCTGCTTTCCTGTTGCTGATGGTGTGATCTTTATCCCCCACTTCCAGGCTTTCCCAATGCTTTTTCACTGGAAGCCCCCACCAACTGTACTGTATTGTACACTTCAGACTTTTCTTTTTCTTTGACTCCCATTGACAAGTGGGTGATAGTTAAACATTTTGCGATACAGATACTCAATTTCCCTGTGTGCTGACACGTGTCAATCTCTATCTGTCGTTTTTGTTTAGTCCTGCCAGTCGTTCTTTGTATCTCATGCAAGGGGTACATGGCCCCTGAGGAAAGTTCTGAAATATTTCTATTATTAAAAAAAAAAAAAACAAATGACAATGAAGTAGCCCCTGGAAACGGGGTTTTCATGCTTGCTTGATATCTTGCTGAATAGCCCTGCCTCTTTGGGCAGACCTCTATCCTGTCCAGTCCCTGCTATTGGAGAAGTATAAATATTTGTTGAAAGCCTTATGATTAATTAACCAAGTCAATTTTAATAAAATGAAAGCAAAACAATTTCAGAGATAAGTTTATTTCTAAACAATTATTAAAATCTTCTGTTTTAAAGTCAATAAGATTGTGTACATACAGTCCTCAACACATTTCTGAGGTGAAAATGCTTATTGATAAACAATAATTTATTGTGCATACAATCAATTTCCAAAAGAATTCTCAGGAAAAAAAAAATTTTAGAATATTTCTCAAATCACAAAATGACATATAATCTTCCATTTGTTATTAAAATACATGGGGAAGAAAAACAATCTCACCCTTATTTTGATATTTAGTACCAAAATCACTACAGTCCACATCCTTTTCCATATTGAAAGATCTTACGTGGTCTCATTTATGTTTTCTACATCTATGTCAGTGCTTCAGCTCCAGTATTCAGATGGAAAAAACGTACAGCTCTGTCATTATCTGAAATTACTTGTGCTATTTTGTGAAATATTAGATATACTTTTTGTGAAAAATAATATTATTTGGTATTTCTTTCTTTCATTTTCCTTTATTTGTTGGTACATTTTACAAATGCCCCTTTTAAGGTTGTATTTGCATAGGCAGGACATTATCACCTTTCTGCCATTACATTACAAACGTGTGATCTTAACATAGACATTATAAGGCTCCAGTTACCGGGAGAGACTGCATCATTACATACAGACTAATAACATAATGATGTAATGACCTAGAAACACCCACAAGGCTATCACACTGCCAATCTACATGGCGTAATTAGCCAGAGGTGCACCACAAATGGGATCTGAAAGTTGTGTGTTCACCTGCCTCTATGATGGAAACTGAGTATTTACCGAGGCATGAAAGACCATTTGAGTGCATCAAACACTGAAGCCCAGTTTCGGATAAAGACACAGATTTAAATCTTTTTTCTGCTTCATTAAGACCAAGATAGTAAATCCAGGCTTTTCAGGTCAGAAGCTTTTCAGTTGTTCATGAAACATTATTCTGCGACTTCAAGAAGAGAGCACTTTTACAAAATTCACATTTTCTGCTTCAATCCAGAAGCGAGAAAGGAGAGCAGAACTTTGAGCTGCACAGGCACAAGTCCTTTCTGATGGCCAGCAGACTAGCTTACAGGTGGTAGCCGTAAGGCCTGCCCTTTTGGGGAAGCAAACTCTATTATCCACTCCCGGGCCCAGAGGAAACCAATCATCTGCAGTTGGGTTAACTCCTTCCTCTCCATTGCTCTGTTACAGCATTTCAGAGGGTGCAGTCTAGTGGGCCTGTAGAAAGCTTTTCCCAGCTTCTTGATTTCTGCTTGCTTTTAGCAAGGTAGAATGGGAGGGGTACAGAATGGGAGGGAGAAAGCAAGAAGAAATCTGAGGAGTATGAGATGTCCTCACTTGTTGAAGTGGAAGGAGGAGTCGTGGAAAGCAGCTTTCTCCATCGTGGCCTGTAGCATGCCTGCCTTCCTCTGCCATGTGAGGTGAGTGCTCGTTAACATAGTCCAAGATGTAGAAGAATTCTCTACTCTCAACAGCCATCTGTAATCTTTCACTTTCGATTGTGAGATACCTTTGGGTGTTATGCCATAAATGTGGTGTTGCTGGGCTCCTGGGTCTTCTCCGAAGCAGCAGCATGCTGCAGGATCAGGACCTCTACTGCAAATACGATTGCTCAAAACCCTTATTTCTTGGTGTAGCCCTTTAGGGCTTGGGGGATGTCCTCTTGGTAATAATTTGAATGTGCTGTGACTTGCAGTGTATATGCCCAGCAATGTCTCTAGGGTTTCCCATTGAATTTTAGGATAAACTCTTTGTTTTAAAACAAACAAATTATGGTGCTGACAGATGTAATTGCCATGTTTTTCTCTTTGCAAAAGTTCCGACAAACATTGGTGTTCTGGTTCGCTAGTGATCTCATTGAGCACACAGGGGGCAGAGGTCCAGCTGAAGCCATTTATCTCTTTCCACTAGAGCCTACTTAGCTTAACCTCTCCCTCCAGTCAGACCTTGGGCTTCCAGTTAAGTTCCTGGAGTTAAGAAGATAGGCCTGACTGTCCTCTGCCAAGGAGCAGCGAGAGGGGTGAGTGGTCAGCACGTGACTGTAGTTTCAAAGTGTACTGCAAAAAAATCAATAGCTGCTCAAATGTCCCATGAGTTAGAAATGCTTCTCTGAACTCCAGGAGTTTTTAAGGGAGGCATTAAAGCACTTGAGATTAAACACAAAATGCTTTTTATGTGTTTAAATTTAGCAGTATTAAGTCTGTAGACCCAAGCTGGGAAAGAATAATAAATATTAACTTTTCTGTTTGTAATAGTTAAGAAATGGTGCTGGAAGCCGTTACAGAATTTTAGGTGGTATTGTTGAAAGATGATGTTAATGAAGTTGATATCTGCTTTTGATAGATCAAGCAGTCACTTTACTTCCCTTATTCAGGGATCAGCGGGGTAGCATTAAGTATTTGTGAATGGTCTGCTTTCGCAAGGTCATTTAATTAACCAAAATAACAGCAGGTGATAAAATATTTGATCTAAAATATAGATAGCATAAATAAGGAATAATCTAAATATATGTGCCAGCAGTATTGGTAATGAATAAGTAGTATGAGGCTTTATTTTATACAGAGGTATCTGGAAAGCTGAAAGCCTTTAAAATGAATTTATCTATTTAGGCAATCAGCCACTGCTGAACAGTTACTGTCCTGCAGAAGGCCAAATTATAATTTGTTGACAGTAGAATTTTAAATGTGTTTACCCTATGTCTTTTATTTTCTTGGTTTTTTTAAGCTTGATTATCTTGGTCAAATTGATGCTCGCTGGATAGGTAAAATAGGCACTGTAGTGTCAAGGAAAAGGTATTCTTGATCGAGTGCCAACAAAGGCTTTTGTGAAAATGGTATCGTGTCCTTTCTGCCAAAAAATCTTGTCTATGCTTTCAGAAGTACATTGGTGTATTTATATATTTAAAAAAAAAAAAAAAAAAAAAAAAGCGGTGATGGGTATAAGTCTATTGACAATCCCCCCTCCATCCTGCCCGGCTCTGGGGGTTCTCATTAATATAACACCGAGTTTTGAATCCCTGCAGCACATACAAAGTTCAGCTATCTTGACATAAAAGCATTTGGTTTTTTGAATGTTTTAAAAAGGGTCACATTTGATAATGATTTTTACATGTTAATTTTATGAAGACAGTTGAACTCTCTGTAACTCTAAATAAAGAATGATTTCAGGTTTTACAAGAGTTTTTCTTATAAGTACATAGATTAATAAGAACGTCAGTACATAGATTAATAAGAACGGTATCTGAAAAAGCCTTGCAATTGAACCAAGCCATGTCGGGGAAAAACTGAATGCATCTGAGACACTCATAAGTGTCTGTTCTAGCACTAAATGCATGAGGATGGCATTCCCCATGTGGATTTGACTGGTTATGGCAATGCGCATTCTACTTCTCTTTCCTCATTTTCGAAGCTGAACGCTTAGAAAATATTCTTTTAATTATTTAACTTCAGCTCTTTGGCCTGGTTTATTTGGAAAGACCTAACCTGTGACCATTGTGCTTGCTGGGGAACACTGATTTAACTGAGAGCACGGCTTCACCTGGTGTTCTCTAGCATTGTATCGCTATGCAGACACCTAATAGCTAAGCAACTGGAGAACATAACAGGTCTGGAAGCTGTAGCATATTAAACGGCCTCACTGCAACTCTCTCTGGGTCTAATCCTTCCTTCGCTCCTGCGAACCGGATTTGGTGCAGGTATTTATTTTTCCCTCTGCACTTTAAAGCAAAGGCAAAACTTACATAAATTTCTGAGACAGGAGCATATGTAGAACAGTAGGGAAGGTGCTGTGGCAGGTGGCATTCCCCTGTTTTACACAAGCATTATTCACTATTGCACCACGGCAAACACTGAGAAGTTGAACAGGAGAAATTACAATGAGTGTTTTAGTCCACCTACCAGAATACATGCTTAATTACTTCTAATTGTGTAAGCACGTCTCAGCACTTCCCGTAACATAGTAGGCTTTTTGTTCCGTACTCATCGAGCATGTGGTACAATCTAGTACTCCCACTGTTAGACTCTTCCTGTCTTATTAGAAATGGCTGGGTTGAAGTGCCCACCTTTTCTGGTTATATCTGCACAACCTCTTGCCTTGTTTAGGCCTGAAGATATCACCAGGATAACAATTCTTCTGGCATCCCTTCTTCACATGTTTTCTGAGCTACCTATAAGTGGAAGTGGTGTGTCTATAGGGAAAGGTCACATAACACTGGGAAGAGGCAGGAAGCTTCTGCCAGTTATTTTGGTTTTGATGCATCAATAATTAATGAACTGCTCAAAAAAGTAACAGTAAATGTTTTCATAGTTTGTCAGTGTAACATGTCATTACACAATGTGACAATGTGAAAAATAACGTTGAAATTATTGAAAGCATTTTGGGATATAATGGTTTATTTAGCATTTATCTTTCTGTAAAACTTGAAGTGATAAGTGACCTGAAAGGCTCCATGGGCACAGCCACGCTGTACCAGAAGTGCAGGGCTAGGAGACGAGTAGGTCTCAGCTCACGCAAAGCTGGGTTACTTGGATTTTGTCCTGTTCCCCTCCTGAAGCCTCCCCTCCCTCTAACTCTGCTTCTCCCCTGGGGAGGCTGGAGGAGAGCTGGTTACATGCACAGTCCCTTGGGCAGTCGCTGGGTGCGCGATGGCTGAGCACTGCCGCCTTCCCTGGGCCCTCTTGCTGTGTATTAGAAACCAGGCTGTTGCAGTTGCAAGCCTCGCATAGGCAAAGCAGGTTGTCATCCGCAGAGCAAAAAGGATGGTGCTCCCGCGGCCACCCCCTTGGTGACAGCAGCAAGCTTGTCTTGCCTATAATGAGAAGTTTTGCTTACAGTGAGAAGTCTGAAATGATGCTGTTGTGGCCAAAAATCCCATCTGAAATGCAATTTGCTACTAAGCAGTTGGGTTTTTATAGGTGTTGAAAGGTTATACATAGAATAAAAACAGACAGCGCTTGCTTTTAGCATTTTGAGATGTTTGGAGTTGATTTCTGCAGGTGATTGATCAGATCTGTGGGTGAACACGCTCTTCTCTCCGTCATTAACACACAGAAGAAACTACTTTCTTGCTGAACCCCAGCCCCAAACAGTTCCTTAGAGCTTGACCTCAGAACTTAACTTTGCAGTGATTTTAAAGTGCGGGATTTGATAGAGTTACCTCTAAGAGACCAAACTTATTGCTAAAGAATTCCCCAACTTTCCCAGGGGGGCTGTCAGGGGAAAGGGCTCAGTTGCCAGTGCCAAGCATCTGCACTAGCAGAAGAAAATCCTCAGCAGCATGAAGTACTCGGGCCAAGGCCTTTGCCGGAATGCATGCTCTTGACTTCAGATGCTCCTTCGGAGTCCTCCTCTTTATGGAGAGGTGACTAGTGAGACCGTCATGCTGTCAGTTGACATTGCTCAGGACGTGCCTTAATAAAGTTGTCGCTGATCCCTACCAAGAGCAGTAGAGCTGATTAAAAATGCCTATACTTATTCCAACGAGTTTACTTTCTCTCTTTCTCTTTAGTTTATCCAAAAAATGGCCACTTACTTCCTTCGTGTTTTCAAGCCATCATTGCAGTGTGCCCTTGCTGCATGTTTTGCACATTATGCTTGTAAAATAAGAGCTGATTTCAAGTTGCTTTTAATTCAGGAGTAGTATTTGCCCCTGGTTTGTTTAGACCCGTTTTCAGCCTTGCTTTGTGGGTGTTTGTGCTCATCCCTTATCACCTCTGTGATGCTTTGAACCTCTGAGCTTCAGAAGTGAGTCACGCTCTTCATGCCATTCATCTATTGTTTGTTTAACCATCGCTCTTAAAGACATTCTTCAAATGCAGTGTGGATTTTTTTAGGCATTTTATTCCTTATTATTTAGCACATTAGTGCTTCAGAGACTCAGTTATAACTGTTTGGGTCCATAGGCCAGACATACAAGCACAGGAGATGAAGATGTTGGTTTTACACTTCGGCATGGGTCCCTTGCCTCTCCCCACTGCGGGCCCAAGGTTTGGATTTCTGGATAAAAGGTTTGTATCTGCTTGATTGATTTTTCCGGATTAATATCACAGTCACTCGCCACGGGTTCGCTGTACTGTGAATTGTGTGTAAAAGGCTACAGAAAGGCACTTCCACTGCATTACTGCTAAAGGACAAAATGGCTTTTGATCTTCAGCTGTGGTATCATTTGGGTTTTCTGGATGCCAGTATTTCAGTGGTTACGTCAGTAATAAAGTTGGGTGAGGAGCCTGCCTTTGTTTATTGTTGTTGATAGCTCTGGTTTATAAGGAAAAGGTGATTTTTCTGGCAAGGGGGAGTTTTAAATTTGTTTTAAGTAGAACTGAAATTTTGCCTCTAATTCTTTTACCGTTCTGCATGTCAGCTCCAACATGCACGGGGTGTGTTGCTCGAGTTATCCCCTTGTTCCCTTGCAGCAAAGGGACGAATGATACTTTTGCATCAATGTGCAACAACTTAGCTGGAGGTTAAAGTATCTGCTAAGAGAAACATTAATCAGGTTCATGTGCAGTGCTCTGTTTGCTATGTTTGTGATTGATATCCGGATGAGTGCTTAAACTAACTGCATAGACAAGTCAATGATGACTGTAAAATTGAGCAAAAAGTACAGAATATAGCTGCAGACAGGGCAACAAACATGATTTAAAACTGTTACAGAGGATAAGATAAAAGTCCGTATGCAGCAGACTGGATTCACTGCAGAATATTTGTCTGTGAAGGTGCTGAAGGACTTCATTAGACCACTGCAGAAGATGGGAAACGTCACTGAACAGAACGACAGAGATAAAACCCGGGGGGGGATTTCTGATTTTTCAGCACTAGTTGTAGGAACTTTTCCTGAGGCATTTGGAAAACCTTTTCTGTTCCATGCCTACACCTTTGATGAAGATGACCTGACTCATATCTGAGGTAACTTTTTAATGTCCTGTCTGTTAAAATATGTTAACACAGGCTCATGTTAACTGCAGAAAAAGTTTCTTACATAGAACGGTTTCCTAGAAGGGAAGAAACTCTGTGGCATACTTTGAAAACATAAGTAAAACAAAATCATTCTGTAGATCTTCCAAATAGCTCTACTTTATTCTTCTTTGACTTCCAGTTTTCCTTTTGTGACTGTTTTAATAAATATTCTGGCAGACATTTTGATGGCAAAGAAAATCAAGCAAATATCAGTCTATTGATATAAAACAAATACTGAGTTGCAATCATGGGTAGTCACACAGGATGTGACTCTCTTCTGTGCTTCTCCTCTGATTGAAGGACTAGGAAAAAGTGCCTTTTTTTTTTTTTTTTTTTTTTAAAAGCAGTTTTAACAAATATTTCTTCAAAGCCATATTTTAAGATCCATTACTCCCATCAAACTACATACAAGTAGCTTCTTCAGTTTTGTGTTGTTTGTTTGTTTGGGTTTTTTTCTAAGTAAAATTAAGTTGCAGAAAACTGGAGCTTCAGGCAAATTAGTAGAGGAGTCACAGACACTGAGAAAATATTCATATTTAAGTTATATAAATTTAATGCAATTCAGGGGATCAAAATTAGGCATAAAGGGTTTTGTATAGTCAAAAGAAAGATACAGGTATATTTTGGCTCTTATTTTAGAGCTCCTAAGACAGATGCCACTAGTACCTGAAAGAAATTCTGAAAGTTTCCTGCCTACCCCCTTTGCCTTTGCCAAACCACAGTCTAAGGAATTTGCCGTGAAGTCGGTGTGAGTAGGTGTGTGAATGGTGAGAGGGGACCATAGCCAAGTGGATAACAAGCTTTGTTTGAATGGAAAAAGAGATTTATGTGAACTGGAGGTAATTGAGTCTTTGACCTGTGGACTGGATTTCTTAATCTGGAGTTGTCAACTGCAGAAGTTGAATTCCTTTTGAAACCCAGTTAGGAAATCTCTCTTGAGAATAAAATAGTGTAAAATAGGGTCCTGGTTTTATTAGAGAAGCTGCTGCAAGAGTGGCGTTGTTTCATGTAATTGCTTGGGGACCTCCGTCTGATCTCTTCACTTGAAGCTCACGCTACAGGCTTTAATTGAGTAAGACTCCTCTTGAAGCGGTAATCATTGTTTACAGCGTGAGATTCGCTTCTAGAGCTGAAGATCTCTACCTTTGTCTTGGAAAAAAGTGATTCTTACACCCCTGCATACAGAATTGCTGACAGCAGCACTTACTGATGCCCCTCAGCCCGGAGTCTCGGGATGGTTCAAGTGTGGTGATGAGCACTTTGTTCTTTTCTAAAATATACCACACCAAAGGGTGAGGACAGCCTAGATTTCAAATCCAAGGTAATAGGATTGGTAGCCTTAAAAACAAACAAACAACAACACAAAAACCAGTGGAATAAAACAAAACTTCTCTTGTTTTCTCTCTTTCCTAGTTTGGGTTTTTTAAATGAGCGTGTTACTATTTTTTTTTTTTTTTTTTTTTAAATCAGGATTACCACCGAATGTCTGAAATCCTCCTGGAACATGGGTAAAAATCACAAGGAATGATAATTCCTTGTTTCAAGTAATGTTTCAACTTACAGATGGCAATTCCAGGTGTGGCAGACTTAGGGAAGAGAGGAATCTGAAGGGTTTGGGGTTGATTTAAAAGAACAAACATAAACAAGCAAAACCCAGAAAAAACCAAAACAACATTGAGGAAGAACAAGGAAATAACATGTGGGAAGACAGCAGGCAGAATAAAGGGCAAACAAGGCAATATATTGCCTACAAATGGTAACTTGGCCTGTACACGTCATCTTAAATCCTAGCCTAGTGTATGAGGGCAGGGCAGCATGGGAGAGCGCTGGTCACTCTTAGCCATAAATGTTATCAAGAAAGAAATATTTGAGTGACTCTGTGCTGAAAAGGAGTCTTGACATGAATGAAATAATCTGTGTAGGTTTAGTAACTGAGAGCCTTTTTGGTCTCTAGTGTCAATCTTCTTTAAAGAAGGTGCCAAAACCCCTGCTGTTGCCAGTTTTGATCACTGTTGATGTTAAATGTAGCAGTCTTGGTGATTTGCTGTTGCTAGTAAAAACACTTTTTGCTAAAAGAAAAACCTTCGTATTTATTGATGAGTTTTGTTTCTGGCTTTGGTTAGGTTTGTTTGGGTTTTTTTGGAGGGGGTGTCTTTTGGGTTTTGTTTTTTGTTGCTTGTTTGGGGTTTTTTAACTTTTATTTTGTTTGTTTGGGTTTCTTTGGTGTGTTGGGTTTTCTGTTTATTTGGGTTTTAAATTCCTTGAACCTCTTTGTAGCTGAGAAAACAGTTTGGTTGCAGATGGCAGTGATCCTCTGCATCCTCCGCCTCGGAAGCAGATTCTGTTCAGTACACAAAAGTGGGTGCAGGGAAACACAGGAGTTCCTGCAGAAGGAGGAACTCAGTGCAAATGCTTATTTATTTTTTGTTTGTTTGTTTATCTCTTTATTTATGTGCCTCCTATTGCTAGAGGGAAGTAGTTGGTGCTGGCAACAGAGCCTTTCTTAGGGACTGCTTCAGGATAGTGCACCAAAGCCTTGTAGTTTTGGAGAGTCGTTGCCCATCTTGGATCTTCCACTCCAATCCTACTTCATGTTTTGCACCCTGACTCTTAATAGAAACATACAGGCTGATTTAAAATAGAAATGATAAAGAATAAACTGCATATGAAGTGCATGTGTCTTGTTAGTTCAGGGGCAGGGGAGGAAGGCTGGATATTTGGGGATTTGTGGGGTTTGTTTTGTTGGTTTATTTTTTTCCCCTTTTCTTTGACTTGTCTTCCTTTGCACACTCATGTGGAACTTCCAGAGGGCTGTTCAGGTAAGCAATTAATAAACCTGTCTTAGAAAATTGGTTCTCAATATCAGGTAAAATTTGAAACTTCTTAAAAATGTTTCCATCCTATGTTAGATTAGCCAGCCTCATAGTAGCCTGTTAGGATGGAGTCAAAGGAGGCAACTGTTATTCTTGGAAGGCAATGCAGATAGCGATGGAGAGCTGTTTGCTGCTGCACAGGCATTTCTCTGCCTTCGCTATATTTTTGGCCTCTTAATGACGTCTGTGGGGACTGTAAGCATCCGATCGAGCTTTGGATATTAATTCAGATCTCCAGTACTGCAGCAACTTTATAGCACAAGGAGGAGTATGCTTAGAAAGGCAGAAAACGAGTGAGTCAACAGACTTTGATGCTTGCCGTCTGTCTCTGCTGTTCTCTGTTAAGCAGCAGAACAAGAGAGTCAAAATCCTTTCTGACTTGTGGCCAAATCCTGGAAATCTTCTCCGGTGACAATGCTTTGGTTTTGGCAGCTTTCACGGAACAGATAACCTGTCAGGATAAGGCTGAGGTCTTTGCACGTTTATCAGGGAGTGCCATGCTGCCATTCCTCACGTCGCTGCTACAGGTGTTGGTGATGTCATGAGCCTGAGTGGTCAGCCAGGCTTCTTGAGTGACCTACCTTGGGTTTGATCTGAAAGGGTTTTGTCTGCAAGGTATTTATATTCCCTCGGGATTTGTCAGGATGATGACAAAGTATTACTGCATTCCTTTTAATGATATCTGCAGTAACAAGCTGGACAAATATAAATGCTCTCTGCAAATTTAGATGAAATCCGGCCTGAGAAGTATACATTGCCTCCCGAGAAAAAGTATTTAAGTGGAAAGAACATACAGTGAGTATTTTAGCTGATCCCTTTGATCACATTGACGTTCCAGATATCCAGTGTTTCCTCTCCTCTTTGAGAACACAGTATGCTGTTTTCCACACCGCAGTATGGTTCACTGGCAGAGAAGAGGCTGCTCTGTGTGCATGCAGGTGCATTTTTGTCAAGGCAGAACTGATTTAAAGTCATTAATGATTGATATATGATTTGGACACTGATTGTTGGAGCTGAAATCTCTCCTATATGATTTCCACAAGGCAGAACTGATTTAAAGTCATTAATGATTAATATATGATTTGGACACTGATTGTTGGAGCTAAAATCTCTCCTATATGATTTCCATCTGATAGAATATTCTCGGAAATGTTAAATAAAATTACTTCAGTCCTTTCTCTGGTGAAAGGATTTAAAGCAAGAAAGGTTTTCCAGCTGCTGAAATATGGAGACCACCTGCCTTTGATCAGGTTTCTTTAGACTAACAGTGTTTTAGAAGGGGATGCTTGGAGTGTAAAAAATTATAATTATCAAGCCCCAATGTAAAGAAAAATAAGTAACTTTATTATTATTTTAAAAGTTTTCTCCCTGTTTCTCCTTTATATTGTCATAATTTATAGCAAACAGATTAAAAGTTTGAAACTTAGTCACAGAACACATCATCACATTTTAAACCTGAAAAAAGAATCATGATCGGGGACAGACCTCTTGATTGCGTTCAGAAAGCTGAACAAAATTCTTCACACCATCTCCCATACACTTCCAGATTTTCTATAGGCATCTTGCAGCTTTGGTGAAAGCTTTTGATCTGAATCTCTATTCCAAATTGCCCAGAATCACAGTCCTGAGCAGTAAGAGAAAGAAGGTGCACCACAGTGGTGCCAAAGGGGCAAAACAGCAGCTTTGCTTCAGTTCACAAAAAAAAAAAAAAAGGCAAAAATCAACTCAAGTCTGCCTGTATTCCTTGATAGTAACTGTTATAGCTCATATCAGTATGTCTTTTGGCCCTAAGTTTTCTATGTTGAATTCAAGTCTTGATTGACATGGCATTAAAAGAAGAAAAAAAAAAAAATCATTATCAGTCTGTATAATGTCTCTAACCTTACATATTGTATGTTTTATGTGTCACCCATCCAACGGGGAGAAAGAAAAACATATGGCAGTTTAATCGCATATAATTTCCTAAGATTGCTCCCTGTGCTATTCTTCCTTAGTTTGTGATGAAACTTCCTCTTAAACGTACTGTTTGCAGAATCAGTGTTTCACTGAACTGCCAAATAAAGATTTAAACTTCACCCTGTCCCATTTGACTCTCGCAGCAATGTGGGTGTTACACGGGGTTACGCGTGGGATTGGTCAGGCCACCCACAGCAGGTTCAAAGACGTTGTGTTGCTCTGAGCTCAGGCCCGTAGTACTTGGGCTTCCCAGGTCTCCCCTGGCTACGTATTATAGAGAGGGATTGGAGAAGGTGAAGGGGAATGTCCCCACTACGTGGCAATTGGGGTTTTTTTGGTGACAGGATAGGAAATGGAACTGTAAGAGATAGAAACTGCTAGTATGGCTGCTTTTGTCTCAGGTTGGATTTTTAAGTCCAGAGTACTGACCCACCTTCTGCAACATCCTTGGGCTGTGCCCAGCCAAATAAAAAGGGGAGGGAAATATTTGTAAATTCATCCTAGCCAACTTAGGTATTATATTTCAGTAGGCATTTGAAATATTTAATTTCAACTGTTACCTTTCTTTTCCTCAATGCACACTTTTTTTCTTTCCCCCCTTTAAAATGTTGATGCATACTATTCATCCAAAAATATTTCTCCAGCGATGATTTCTTTCAGGGGCACTTCTGTTTGCAGCCTATATAAATAATTTTATCTTCTTGCTGTTATGGCAGTGACAGATGATATTTTCTTTTTCTTTTTATTTAGATACCTTATGTTACCCAGCTCACTGAGGTAAAAAAAAAAAAAAAAAAAAAAAAGAGACCCTTCTTCACATGTTGAAGCTTCAGAGCCCTTGATGTGCTCAGAAGAGATACTACATTATTTATTGTCATTTTCCCTTCATTTTTTATCATTACAACTATAATAATTTTTTGCATAAGGTTATTTCTGTAAGCTATGAAAGGAAGAAAAAATGGTCTGTTTTGGTTGAGACCAGATAGGCTGTTTCCTATTGAATGCTTGTGTTGAAACTACTCTGCTTGGATTGCTTCTGCATTATGAAACAGCTGAGCTGTATACATAATATAGTAGAAAGGATAAACAATGCACATTTTAAATGATACCTGATACAGCTGAAGATGTGACAGTCTTATCAGGACTTCAGAACATGAGACAGAGAGCTTGTCAATAGGCTAGCAAGGGGTCTGAGTTCTTTTTACTCCCCCCAACAGAAACAATTACTTGTTTAAAATTACCCAAATTTCTTACATATCTGAATTTGTTGGTTACTGAATTTTGGCTCTGCCGTTTTCTAAGCTGCTGTCCTCAGTCATGTTGCTTTGTTTTGGAAAGGATGGACTTCTAAGGTGAGTGGGCTCTGGTCCCCGCTGCTGTGAGGAGGACAAACAGAGGCAAGCAGGTAAATAGTGTATCAGCTGCAGGAGGATTTCTTTTAGGCTTTTGTGACTTTAGTTGGAAGATAAGCTGCCCCACCAGAAGCTGTATGTGCTGGCAGGGGCTGGACTGGGTTTATTTAGCCCGTGTTTTCCCTTTCTTCCTATACATCTCACCAGTGACCTTATTGGCAGGAGAAGCAAATGAGAACTGAGAAATGGCAGAAAGGAGCTACAGGGGAAGCCTTGATTGAAATAGCTGTTTCCCTTTCTGTCCTTTGTTTCCATGTAGTCAGTTTTTCATAGAATAGTTTGGTTTGGAAGGGACCTTAAAGATCACCAAGTTCCAACCCCCTGCCATGGGCAGGGTCACCTTCCTCTAAGACCAGTTTGCTCAAAGCCCCATCCAGCCTGGCCTTGAACTCTTCCAGGGATGGGGCATCCAGTGCCTCATCCCTCAGAGGTTTGGGGGTTTTTTGTTTAAAGATGTCATTTATATATATTAATTTATATAAATTAAAGCACACAGAATGTGGCTCAGGCCTGAGCTCTCGATAGGTAACTGTGCTGTTGAAAATGGTGCTCCCGCTAGGGAGGTTGCACGCACTATAGAAATATATATAGATGTAAAAATAAATAAACTATATAATACTCCTCTGCTACCACAAAGTAAGACTGCATGTGTTTACTGCTTTGAAGGACAGGTTTTCCCCGCAGCTGGGCGGCATTTTGCCTGTTCTGGCGAGGCTGAGGGGCTGGGCTGTGCCCCGGGCTGGGGCCGGCCGGA
>KL266044.1:57234-77525 GCA_000699545.1 Podiceps cristatus | reverse complement strand
AACTCTCCTATAATGCTTCTAGTACAATATTGTACAGTTTCTGTACAATACAACTTTCCTGAAGTCTGAGAAGAGATATTTATAGTTATGTTCTGTTATCATTCAGAGAAACTTTAAAACAATCTATCAGCAAGAAAATGAAGATTGCTTGGCCTCAAAGGAAAGCAAATAGTCTGGACACAGTTTTGCATAACTTCTCAGATTCCTAGAGATGTCTCTCTGGTTTTGGCCATGTTGGCTCTTAGAATCACAGAATACTTCAGATTTGAAAGATCTCTGGAGGCCTCTAGTCCAACCCTTTGCTTAAATTGGGGTCAGCTTTTTTTCTGTGTTCGGTCAGGTTACTCAGGGCCTCATCCAGCAGAGCTTAAGGAGATCCTATGGTTTCTCTGGGCCCTTGTCCGTGTTTGACCAGCCTTATGGTGAAAAAGCTTTCTCTCTCTCATCAGAATTTCCCGTGCCCCAACCTTGCTTTCAACTTGCTAATAAATAGTATCTTGCCTATACAGGCAAGGAAAGAAAAAATTCTTCCCCTTCTTTGGTGACTCACTGACGTACTTAAGCACAAGATATTGTACACTCATCTCTATTTATACATTAACAGACATGTGTGATGCAAATGCCTCTGGGATAAATGTAGGTAATTACTAGCTCTTGATGGAGACCGGATATGATGGCAATCAATTTGGAGTGACAGATTTCCATTTTGTTTGTCCTAGGCATAGCCTAACAGTCACGTTGCATCTATCAATATGCTTTTAATCGTATTTTCAAATAGTTTTAAAAGTGACCCTACTGTAAAAATTATTATTAGCTGTTAATATAAAACATCTTTAAAGATAAGTTGCTGTTACTGTGTGGTTATCACAGGTAATCTTCTCTTTTCTGACTGGGAGAACCTCTAGCACAATTGAACTTTCCCATGTATATAAATGTCTGCTTTATATTGCTGACCCTGGCACTGTTAATTACTATAATTAATTCAAATTGTCCGGTTAGAGAGTCACCGACTGACTATAATGAATGTACACATGCATATTCAAAACATAATATGGAGAATGTCAGAGGGACAAGATGACACTCCTTTGTGGCTCTGGCAGCATTGCCCATGAAATTGTGGTGGTGATACAGTCTCTGCGAGTTACTTCTGCTATCAGAAATGTGACAAAATGACCAGTAACAATCAGTATGCTTTGTCTCTAACTGCCACTCGATAGCATCCCACTGAACTCTGCTTGGCAGAGGGCCTGGAAGACCTAGGGATAACATGGTGCAGGGGGGGGAAAAAAAATAAAAAAATCATTCGGTATGTCCCAGACCTGCGCACCCATTGTACTGGGCAATGCGTATCACCCTGCCAGGGAAACCAGGGTCTTTTACTCTGTTAAACACACCCAAGTGTTTCATTTTAAGCTTAATACCAAATTACACGTTCCGCTTAGGTCCCAGGTTCATGTGAAGCGTTGGTCAGTTCCTTCTTTCCTCTGGTTATTTCGGTGACCTGAGGACGGTATATCATTTGACTCAGTGCAGGCTTCCTTTGGACAGCGGGGGAGCATGGACCGTTGTGGGAAAAATGGGACTGTGGAGGCACTTTGAGGTATATTGGAGCTCACAGCTTGTCCCAATGGGCTTGGCTTAAAAATATACATGCATACATACATACATATATATATATATATATATTTTTTTTAAGTGTTTCCTATTTGATAAAACACACAAGACTTGTATTTCTTCCTGTTTTGCATTTGGTCACAAGTTATGTTTGCTTTGTGGTTTTTTTCCTAGAAAAAACTAAAGAAAGAGCCTGCACTAAGCAATAGTGTGGTGAGAGAGGAAAAATTTAGCTTCAGGTCTCTAGTGGAGTAGCTTAAAGCTGAGTCTTGAGCTGATCTTGACTTTAATGATTAATGGTCACTTGGCTACTTTGGGGTATAAATCTTTTTGTTTTCATCTCAAAATTCCATTCAATACCTAAAGCCTTAATTAAAAAAAAAAAAAAAAAAAAAAAGTAGCAGTATGTTGCTAGAAAAAGCTCTGCATAGAAGTAACTGCTGCTTTTTTTTCTTTTAATATCTTTCTTTCCTTTTTTTCTTTTGATAAAAATAGCAGAGGAACTGGTGGGGGAAAAACTCCTAATGAGTATAATATCTCACTAGGGAAAATAAGGGCTACAAGTCCCCACACTAACTTTCAGGAGAATATATCCAAGTATATCCAAGAAAGGAAAAACAGCATTTAAATGACTTTGAAAAGTCAATTCTCTTTATGGCAGAATTGTTAAGTGCATTTTGTTCTACAGAATCTATGAATATTTCAGTTTTTCATCTTGATTTGTGATGAAAATAGATACTGAATCGTCAAAATTTGCCACTGGGCAGCAGATCTTAATTTCAATCAATTCTGTAAGTACTCAGCAACGGAAGGCTTCTTATAGGCTTTATTCAATATTTCTCAGGCATGTGCGAGCATGCTTTAGAGATCATCAAGTAATTAGTTTGGGGGGGGTGGTTATTTTGTTGGTTTGGGTTTTTTTGGGAGTTGTTTTTGATTGGTTTGGGGTTTTTTTCCCCAGTGAAAACTTCAGAGGAAAATATACTGAGAAGCCCAAAATGTTATGGAAATTTTTTTTTTATTGGGGGAAAAAAATGAATAGAAATCTAAACCCAGAAAAACTCTTTGGGTTTTCTATGAGGATCCTGAATATTTTTGTTTAAAATTAATCCTTGTTTTTCACAATGAGTTCTATCTAAAGCTAGAGAAAATCTCATTGAAAATCAGCTTTTAAAATTCTTCTGTTTGAGTGGTGCAGGTGGTGGTGTACTTACTGGTGCTCTTCCTGAGTTACAGCAGTGAAAATTTAGAAGTTGTGATGATTTTTCTTTAATAACATCCTTATAATAATAAAAATAGTAACAGGCAGATTACCTGTGTTCTCTTCATTCTCTTGCAATGGATTTGCTTTATGATCAAACCCTTTTAACTGCCTGTGTTTTGGATTATCTGGCTGTGAAAATGGACTGCATTTACCTGTGTCATGGCTGTGTTACAGAACAACTGCATGCAAACTGAAATCCAAAATTGCTATTGCAAATCTTCACCAGCTGAGAAATATTTTGACACTTAAAGAGAAATATTTTGTTCCCCCATTGGTTCTGTTTCTATTCAGACCACCAAATGAGGCTGCTTTTGTGAGATCTCTTCTATTCCAGTGAAGCTGTGATTGGATAACTCCATTTGGATATCAGGTATGAAATCCTGGAGTCAAAACTTACTGACTCAATTTCCATATGAGGATCAGCTTTGATTTGAAAATATTCTTTATGCAACACACACCTGCTTTTTTATTAATGTATTTACAGTACATTGCATACAGAAATTAGAGATCAACATAACTGCACATTCCCATTGCATCAAATAACTTTCCCGTGGTCTTCCTGCCCCCCAGCCCCAGATAAGTTTCCGTTAGCAGATTCGTGGTGGTATGTATGTCTCTGACGCTTCCTCTCACCCACGCCATCTTGTAAGGGAGACTTTGGACAGGCTGTTGACATTTTGTTGATGTAGATCAATATAACCAAACTTACACCCATTAGAGTTAGGAGATGCATCGAGCTGGGAGAGCTCAATGCTCGTGTCTCTGAAGCATCACAGCTATCTTATCTTTCCTCAGTGCTTGAGTTTTATAGGAATAAATCTCAACTTTGTGATTTCAAAAATTAGTGGTTTGTTTCTGTGTTTTATTTGTTGAGAAATGTGACACTTTGGATAGAAAAGAAATTGAGAAGAGAGATGGAATTTGGATGTCTCCAGTTATCAAGCCCTACGAATTACTATGATTGTGAGCTGACACAATGCAGTTCTGGAGAAAAGTCCGGGGAGAGAGTGCCGGATGTGGGGTGAAGTGGGACAATGAACAGCTTCCACAAAGAAATATAGCAAGTCTTGCAGAAACAAATCCTCCCTCTTTTTCCAAAGAAAAGGTCTCCTCTTAAATGGAAATAGGACACTTTTCCCAGAGAAATGTTAAATTGAAACACTAATTTTTCTATTACTGGAAATTTCTCCATCCTGTCTGTGGAATGGTAGAAGTAGTGATGAACCACCTTCTCACACTGATACATGGGAGCTCTGAAATGTTACTCTTTGGGAGATGAGAGAGGAGGATTAAAGGCAGCACCACTCGCCCAAGTTCTTCTGAACTTCCGATTTTTATCAGCCTAAAAAAATTTCCTTCTCTGTCATTCTTCTTATATGACATGTTTGTAGTTCATCTAGGTGTTCCTGTTTAGGCATGGCTTTGTCAACTAGGAGCTGTTGTTTTGTTGTGGTAAAATATGAGTGACACGAGTTGTCTTTAAATGCTGCCCCTTTTGCTGGTCCCTGTTCCCTGCTCTATTAAGAGTATCTGTGCAATGCTTTGATGCTCCATAATGCCTTCAAACCAACACCTGGTTGGCTGCTTTTATTTCTAATTCTCTGTTGTCTCACAGAATCTCTGATTTTTTTTTTTTTCCTTTTCTTTCTTGAACTATACTAGAGTCTTTAAGCATTTATGTTCCATTTTATTTATTGTGCAGTTTATAAATAATGCATTATGCAACTGATGCAAAGCAGCAGTAATATCAAATGCATTGGGGTGGGGAGTTTTTTGGTATGTTACAAAGTTTTGTGCAGCTAACAGGGCTTTCCTTCTATAGTTACTCTGAGTGAAGTATGGTGGAGAATGGGAAGATTCCATTGAATCTTAGCAGAGATGGGAGCAAGAGTCTGATATGACCTAGAAGAAATCATTCTAGATTCCCAAAGTAACTATCTAAAGTTGCACTGTGTATGTTTTTTATTCTGTCAAGTCCCCAAAAATCTATCTGCAACCCTGAAAAGGCAGTTGATATTAAAAGACATAGAGGAGAAAAACAGGGGTGGCGAGGGATGGAACACCAAAGAAACACCAGCAGAAAGTGTAAAGCTAAGTATGAGCATTGGAAGTGATTGTGAAAACACTGTTCTTCACACTCACTCCTATATATAATTTTTGTCTAGCACTTTAGTCCAACTATGCAAGCGCATTAGAAATACCCAAAATAAGCAGAGGTGAAAAG
Organism: Podiceps cristatus; assembly: GCA_000699545.1. Lineage (NCBI taxonomy): Eukaryota > Metazoa > Chordata > Aves > Podicipediformes > Podicipedidae > Podiceps > Podiceps cristatus. The sequence goes on along the minus strand of KL266044.1, from coordinate 72,423 downwards.
ACATGACACAATTGCTACTTTGATAAAGTAGATTTACTTGTGCTCACTGAAAATTTCACTATTTAAAATGTCTTAACATCTCAGCCAGATTTATAGTGCGGTTTCCTATACCTGCCTCCTGGTGTTCTGCCAAGAGATTATCTTGAATACTGACATATCAAATCCCGTTATTACTGCTCTTATCATTAGAAAAGAACATCTTAAACTCAGTTGCTAAAATGTCTGTTTTCCAAGACACTGATACTTATACAGGGTCTATTAGTTTTAAATAAAAGATATTTAGAAAAATGTATGAACTGCTTCACATATCAAATGAAAGATAAAGCAATATATGTAGCTCTCCCTCTATCTAGATGGGTAGATATAAAGCAAGAAGGATGTAAATAGAAATGAATTTATACAGAGACACACACATACTGAGTTTTATCTTTCTGAAGGTGAAACACTGTGTGTACTTTTCTAAATGCATTTCTATAAGCACATCTTTAGATGTGTCCATGTTCATAGGTACTTGGCTCATTAAAATCAGAAGATGCATGCTAAAAATGAGGTGAAGTGTTTTTGTCTTGTTTGGGGCATCCAAAGTCATTGTCATCAGGGATCTAATCCCGGTGATGGGGTTCCTCCTCCATCAGAGGAGAATTTTTCAACTTTTTGGCACACATAGCAAGCCCTTTCCTTGCATGTTTCTGACTTGCCAGGAAGATGCTAACTGCTTGGCAGCTCTTTGCATTATGGCTTCCTTCAGAAATCAGTTGTGGAGGTGAGCAAGGACACCTACTTAAAACTCAGCACTCTGGTTTTGGAGTTGCAGAGCAAGCACACACCCTTTTCATGCTTTCTCTGCTTCAGGAAAGAGAAAATGCTTTTACTGCCTGGTATTGTCATGTATTTTGGTTCTTGCTACCATTTGCTAGGAACTTGGGATTCCTTCCCATGTGTCTGTGGTACCCGTACCAAAGCTTACAGTTTCATGTTTGGGTCCACCTTGTATTCTGTAAGATTTAGCCCAAATGATGAGGCACCTCGGTGGTTGTGAGAGAGACAGCTATTGTGTGGCTATCCTAACCAGTAAATCTAGGCACACCTTTGCTGGGGCTGGGGGAAACCACAAATGAAAGAATTTCTGAAAGGAAAGAAAAACAATAGAGGGCAAAGCAAACACTTCAAAAAAAAAAAACCAAAACCAAACAAAAAAACACCCACAGCATAGTGTGGTGAATTGTCTTCTGGACAGTTCTCTCATTATTATTGTACAATGTTGACGACAACATAACTGTCTTTTTGTGCATTTTCAGTATGTTACCATAGATTTTGAGCCAAAGAGCTTCATCTGTAAATATATTCCAGATGTAATTTTCCAGGTCAGAATTTTTCCTAGGTAGCAATGTGAGACCTTATCATGGTGTTGGATGCTAATCTCGTAGTCTTGTTTTACATCCAGGCAAAATCTGAAAGCAGAAGGAACATACCACCCAGACAGGGCTGACTTTCAACAGTTAGTATTCTGCAAGAACAGCCTCAAGCATTATCAGGAGTTGTATCTTTTGGGGGGGTATCTGTTGGAGTAAGCACTGTGCCATTTTAGCAGGTAGGAACATTTTTGTAGCAGAGGGGATGCGTATGGCAATAAAACCATACCATGATGTTACCATCATTAGCCCTGCTATTTGTAGATAAAGAATGGAAAAGAAAAATAAATAAGGGGATGTAATGAAGTATGCATAGTAAGACTGTGAGTTTTCTTCACTTGGTTTGAACATTCAGTACTACTTTGGTAGAAATCCCTTGGGGTTTTTTTAATTTATTTAGTATAGTCACAGATTGTATATAATATTCACTTTTGTATATCCACAGAGCCTTTCAGCCAGCAAAGGATTAAAAGCAAAAGTCATTACTGGGAGGTGAAATTAGAGTATTTGTGTAGTTGTTATCCCTTCAAGTTGGTGTTTTTTTTTTTTCCATCCTTTATTATTTTCTATCTTTAATCCCTTTCACCTTAATTTACTCTTTCAGGCAGTGGGAATGGCTTGTAAAAGGATGATCAAAGCATGAAGGGAATAATTGTCTTAGTTTCAAAGTTTCACCTCGATATTGCAAATGGACTATGAACCATTTTTGGTTAAGACCTAAGTGCTTCTGTATAACTTCTTGGTTTGGCAGCAGTGTGTGAGATTGTTCAAGTCAGACCACCTGCACTCCCCTAAGCCTGATTGTGCTCTGCTATGCTTCCCTGACATGGACTCCATAGATGTTGAATTGAGTTTTAATAGATATAAATAGGTACAACTTATTGGAAGAATATTGGACTCCAAATTTACACCTTCCCCTTGATACCTTCCTTGTAATTCCTATCAAAGACTGTAAGATGAGTACAGTGAGAAGTCTATCTACATCTCACAGCCTCTATTACTTGTGAGCTAGCTAGCTTACCCTCATTCTTATACCACCACGTTTAGCTCAGTGATGAAAAGACTAAAAGAAAATTTCAAAAACATGACAAACATTGCTTTCTCAAAAAATTATCTGATAAATCTTCCATTCATTGTATCCAGCTGCCCCAGGACAAGGGAAATGCAGAGGTGGTTTGCTATGACTATGAAGCAGTAAGTACTAAGAACTTGTGTTTATTTGTACCAAGGGAACAGTGAAGTACTTGTAAATTCTGTGTGTTGGCAGCAGGGGGAGGGATACCTTCAGCTGTCTGTTTCTAGAATTTGTGTCCAGCATGTGAAGCTTGAGAAAGTGTCATCAGCAGTGGCTGTCTGACAGTGAAGTGGCTGAAAGTAGCACAGGAGAAAAGGGGGATTCCAGAGGGTTTGTTTCACAGCATCAACCAAAGGCTTTTAAGGGATAAGGATGATAAAGAGATGTGAAGTGAGATATGAGAGTACTATTTATAAAAAAATACCAAACCCTACTTATCTTTGGATTAGTCTGAGACCATCAAGGGCTACTTTCCCTAAGGCAGAAACTCAGAAGAAAAATATTCTTGAAATTGTATTGAAAGATTTGGGTTTCTACCCCCATATTTAAATGTAATTTCTGTCAGCATCTCACAGACTGGGAGAAATCGTCCACTTGACTCTGCTGGTGACAAGCTGTGGATGGGTGTAGCTCCTTTAATTTGTGATGCCATGTTGGCATGAGAAAGGATTAAGGTCAATTTATTCATTTATTTTATGAATATAAAATCCATGTCACTACAGCGCTAGGTAACAGCAACCGTCAATAAGCACTCACAGCAGTGCTGCTGTTTGAAGGTGATATATAACCAATTTGCTTGTGATACAAACTGAATAAACCTGTCAAATGCACCTCCTGCTATCCCCAAGGTAATTTTGTGCCCTACATCTCATATAGACACCAGGGAAGTGGACCTTCAGATATTCCCAGGTGTGTGTGTTTTCTAGCTTTAACACAAGCAGGCAGTAGGTGAATGCTTCCTGTTCAGGACAGTATTCTGCAAGGGCACAGCTTGTCCTTTTGTCCCATAGAAATCTTTGCTGAGAGCCAGAGTCAGGCCTCAGCACTTTGCCCTGGTGTTGGAAGTTATGCTGCTCGATTATATTCAGGCCTTAAGTCAATGCTTTATGGTGCTGTTTAATGTTCAAGTAACCATAACTAGTTTGCAGTCTCACTTCGTATCATCCTGCGTCCAAGACAAGTGCTTGACTCACAGCAGCATCTTGCCTCCTCCTTGGAGTCCTGGAGGATTTGCTTTATTGCTGGGTTATTAAGCATCCTAAGTAGTTTTTGTCTCTCAACTGTTACCCCAGTGATTGCTGCTACGTTTGGTGCAGAAAACCTCCATCCCTTGAGAGGGAATGGTTTGATCTCTGGGATTCTCATTTCTGAGGTCATGTCACTGGTGCAAATCCCTGACATCCAAACTGATGTCTCACCTCTGAAAGCAGCAGCTGCACGCAGCACTGATCTGGGAATCAGATCTGGGAATACCGTTAGCTATTCTTCCTTCTACTTCTAGGAAAAAGTGTTAGCTTTTGCATGCTTACGTTTAAAATTACTGCTGTTTTCAGACTTAAGTTCAAATTTTGCAAGCAGAAATGAATAACTGGCTATTACCATGCTTCTCATTGGCAGTTCTCTGGCCACTTTAAAACAGATGATTATATTATTCCCACTTTTCACTTGTCAAAATAGAGGCAAAGCAAGATGATGAGGCTTGCCTCATCTTTCAAACCTAGGCAATGGAAAAATGTTTTGGTGAGCTTGGTAAAACACTGAACAGAGCCCCAGAGCAGCTGTGAAATCTCCATCCTTGGATGTATTCAATACTTGGCTGGACCAGCCCTCAGCAACCTGCTCTAACTTTGAAGGTAGCCCTGCTTTTGGCCCACAGTTAGACCAGATAAACTGCAACTGTTATCATGCTATGCTTTTAATTTCAGAGACAGGAATGACACTCAGGTTTCCAGAATCTTAGTGCTTTGTTTGGTCTCTGCTATGTCATGTAAGGTTAATGTATATTTTCCTTTAAAGGGGGGAAAAATTAATGTCTTTTGGCACATTTTATTTTGCATGGAACAATATGGAAGAGGACTTGAGAACAAAGTCACAATTGCAGCCAGCTCAGTGTCAATCCATTTCTTGATAGTGCAAAGCTAGTGTAATAGGTGAAGTCGGTATGAAAGCAGTGTGACCGCTGAGCAGAGCAAAAGAGTATTTATTGAAGTATACACACAGACAGAGCAAACACAAACCGCATCCTGCATCTGTGAAATCCAATTGCATCACATTTTATAGACACACAGCTAACATAATTGAGTAATTCTGTTTATACAGAAATCATTCCTGCAGCTAGTTTGCTCAGTCAGGGATCTAATGTCACTGGTAACCATGGCACCATGCTCTTTGCATTTATCAGGCTCCTCACACTTTATTTTGTGCTGGCCTATAAAAACAAAATCAGATCCTTATCTTCATCTTTCAGAAGGTTGTGGGGTACATGTAGCAATACGGACTTTTGGGTTTTGCATCACGAAGTATTTGTGATGGATACAGAGGCCGTTTCATGATGTGTTCAAGTGCTGTCCAACACAGAAGTACCTGCTGTGCTTGTGTGCTTTTTTCTGGTGTTTTGGGCTTCCTTGGGGCACTGAGCGGCTGCTGAAAGCTGGAGAAGCTCCCACAGGCCCCGCATGCATGCTGTACCATCTGGCAGGAACCGTTGACTTTTCAGTGCCATCTCCAAGGACTAATTTATTTTATCCATTGATGGCTTTCTATAAAAGACAGAGAAATTCTCCTCTTAAGAGAATGTCCTCATCACTAGGGTAGTGAGTTTTACACACGTGTGCTCAGCTCTTCATTCATTTTGAGGATGGTTTGTTTTGGTTTTGCAGGTTAGAGTGGATTTCTCAGCTCTTTCTCCCTTTCCTCATGCAGATGCCATTCATGCGTCTTCCTTAGAGGTGCCAAAATAGAGTGGACACCTCTTAAACTGAGTAGGGAGTTGCAAAATCTTTCATTTCTTCATGTTAGCTTCGTGTTAGCTTTACCACAGAGCTGTCACATAAAAAAAGGAAGGTGCTGGTAGCTGTGCTTTGAGAGAAATGTGGGTGGGGGGAGAAGGCTTTGACAGACCCAGCTGTAATAGTGTGGAAGAGAAGACAGCTCTGCCCAGTCCCAAGCATGGTGCTGACTGCTAAATAGCAACAGCATTTCAGATGCTTCCTTGGCTTTTTTCCTGTGCAGGTTAGTTCACAGGGGGCCTCTGCTCTGCTTGGCCTTGGGTGACAACCTGTGCATCACATGGATCATGTCAGAGCTGTCTTGGCACTGTAAAAGTCTCCTCTTTCTTTTCTGGGGGATGCTATAGGATTTGCTATGCTGTCCACATACCTGAAAACAGAGTATGGCATGAAAACAAGGGCAGCTTTACTGTTAAAGAAAGTGGGGGGTGGGGTGGGGTGTGTGTGTGGATCTGGCAGGAACCAATAATAGGTTCAGATGCAAGTTTTCTTCTGTATTTTTCAGTGAAGGTTTTTAATGAAGATTAGTTGTAAATCTTCCTGTAGAGATGTTCTCTTCCCTAGGTAAAATGAAGCTGAAACTAGGTTGTTTGTCAGGAATAAACGTTGCACATGTTTTTCATAGGTGACTGAAGAAGGCCTTCTTTAAGGCTGAAGCACGAAACTTGAGCAGCTTTCAAGTGAGCCGAGGCCAGTGGGTTTAGCAAAGCTAAAGAAAATGTCTGGCATATAGAAGGGGCCCTGCAAGGAATTGCATTGAGACAAGTAGGTATTCAATCCTATTCTCCGTTTTTACTCAAGTTTAGTTCCTGCCTCGATTCATTGCCTAAACACACCTCTACTTGCATTTTTCACCAAACATAGATGTCTAGAGCAAAATAAAGTATAAAGCTACAGTCTAATACTTGCATAATGGCCTAATTTTTGTTAAAGAGCAGCTATTTTCTATGAGCCTGTGTGCCTGCCATTGGCGGACAGAAATCAGATCTTCCCTGAGAATTTCCTTAATTAAGTTGAACACTTCATTTAACAAGAGGGAAATAACTATATCAGTGCATGGTATTATACTGAAAAAAACAAGCTTTTATTCATTTAATAATACTATTTCCTTAGGCTTTGGCTTAAACTCAAAGCAGATACGTATAGATTAGTTAGAAAGCTCTGGAAGACAGACATTCGTATGTAATGGGACAAATTTTTGGAAGCCTTTAGCCGTGTTATCCTGAATACTGAAGTGCAGTGCATTTCTGATGGAATTAAACACACTGCTCCTGTATAAATACCAAGTGTCTTTATGATGATTACTGCCTTTCAGTGAATAAGAAGTGTATTAATACTGATTAAGCTGCATTACAGAAATAGAACATTTTCACAGGATTGGAAGTTTCTTTGCCAACAACACTGTGCTGGTTACTGGGAACTGTTTCAAGCTACTTAGCATTAATGAATAAGAATTAATAAGTATGAACTTTTTTAAGAGGATAGTTCTGCCAGTCTTGCTGATGTTGAGCTATAACAAGATGTGTGTTAGCGATTTTGATGTTAATTACATAACATCACGTTTGTCACTTGTTCTCTGTTCCCCCCCCCCCCATTATTTTTTGATTTTAACAATTTACCCACCTTTAAGCTAATAAGTTAAGGAAGTTCACAGTGATTGATGTCTGTTTAGGCTTATAATTCAACATGTCTACCATGTGAGATCACTTGGTATGAAGAAAAGGAGAATTGTGCTTGTTCTGAGATGGTACGAAGAATGCAGAAAGATTTATGTAACATTTTTCAGTGACAGTGTAATAAATAATTTCCATATCTCTGTTTATATATAACATTTTCTTGGCTTGCACTGTAAAACCTGGCTATCAAAAGCATTTACTCATGGCCTTTACCTAAACACTGATATGGCAAAGGTAACTTAATTTTTTTTAAACACAACTAAGTCCTAAAATAAGGATTCAGGGTTAAACCACGACACTACTAAAATATTTATTGCTGCTACATTTGAAAATTATTCTTCATTTTACTCAATGCACATGGTCATGAGAGACTAGCAGAAAGAAATTTTCCAGAACAGCCCTGAAACACAAGAATATAGATGTCCAGAGTCTGTTTCTTCTCTTTTAAAAACCCTGATTTTTAAGGACTTCTATAACATCTGTGTAGCACTGAGAAAGCTAGAAAGAACAGCATTACATGTTACTATACATGAAAGTATAATAACAATTATATCAATTGAAAATAGTCCCAGAGAAGCTGGAACTAATCAGAAGTGAAGTCTGAACATGTAGATTGAGCGAGTTAGACATGCTGGCAAAGGGGACATCATTGTGCCAAGAAGGCTTAAGTCACAGATGAAAATTTGCAGAGATCGGAAAGCCAGCATGAATCAGACAGCACAGCTGGGCAGCTCCCTGCTTGTGTCAGCCTTGGGCGTGCTGGCAGCGTTCTTTGGGAGCAAAAGCGCAAAGCTGGAGCCTTTGCCTCCGAAACAGCCTGCCAGCCTGAGAAAGGGCTGTACGAAGCTCACGCCGTTCCACAACTGAGACACGGATCAATAAAGTAACTTACAGTATCAGCAGATGCTTCCTTAGCAGAGGTGGAAGACTTAAATTAGATTAAAACACTAATATTATTAATATCTGATTTTTCCACTGGCAAACTATTCTACTATCCCAAATAGCAGGTAGCTTCAGAACTTTGTTTTCCTCAAACTGTCAGAAGCGAAAGGAATCCCACTTACTCCGGGACTTTGCAATTTGCTGGAGGCTGCCACCCAAACATATTATTCAAACTTGTTTCTTCAGTCTTGTTCCCACCTTACAGAGCTTTTGTGGGGCGATGGCTGGTGTCTGTCCGTTTCTGTGCTGCTGTAACCATCTTCATATTTTCTATCAGTTAGTTTTGAGTAAAAATAATGAAACTTCACACTTAACCTCATAGTTCATTCAGTTGACCTGAAGTCATTCAGTGGCTTGAAAACTAGCTTTAGGTTAAAACAAATACATTTTCTGTTGGCAACCTGGATTGGCAGCAAGACCATTAAACTCCTAGGAGAAAACTGGCAGGATGTAAAATTTCCCAAACTCTCATGGCTCCTAGGACATTTTTAGACCAACTTCACAAAACAAAAATTTCCAGGTGATGTGGTTTGACATGTTTGCTTGAGGGTGTGTGGGTAGCCTGAACTCGATCTCTTGTGTTGCCTGTGAGCGTTACCTTCTCATTCTCCCGGTACTCCAGTGTTTTCATTTTCCTTTCTGTACCGTGGTACCCTGCCCTGGGAGCACACCAACAGTGACTAGCAAATTTCCATCTTGATTTGTGTGCAGTATTTCTTGTCTTTATTGCTCAAAAGAAATGATGTCAAATTTTCCTTTAACTCTCTCACTGGAAGGAAAAAGTGGAACAAGGTAAAGAACAGAAGTGGAGTTCTCCATCCTTTTGCTGTGTTCAGTCGTGTCTCTGATTCTGCTATTCCTCCTGCTATTCTGTAGGAACGTATAGAATGAAATCTTCTCCTTTTGATTAAACACCAGCAAATCCACAGGCTGGAAATGCACAAAAATAGCAGCTGACAGTCCCTTTGTATTCCTGTACATACACACAAACAGAGGCATGAATCTTCATGAGAATGGTTGCAACATTTTCAGAAGATAAACCATTTGAGAACAGAACCAAACCCATGCTATTGCAGCTTAATTAATTTTATTAAAAATAATCCTTTAATTATCAGCTAAAATTGAGTGGAACAACCTACTGCCACCTGCTGTGTGAAATTATTTTCAGGAAAGCTTAGGTATTTTTTTAAAAGCTGATAAGGAGTTTGACCATGGTATTTTCTGTGCATTATGAGCCCCAGTGTTGCATTGCTGAGCTATAGCCTAACACGAGGAAAGGACCGACAGCTGCATAGTTTGCAGTTTGGTACTGCGTGTTGGCTGCACAGAAGCCACTGTACTCTGAGTGAAGGTCCTCAGTCGCTGCTGAGCAATGGTGAGGCTCTGTATTCTGCTGGCTCATCGGGCCTGTGTTCTCATTGCGCAGTTCTCCTCACTGCTGGGGTTAGTAAAGCAGTAGCAGAAGGGATGTTAGACTTCTGTTGTGTGCGGTCACAGCTGGAGAAGCGTGATCACTTGGTGCACCAGATTTGTGTGTTTTTCCTGCTTATTGATTAGTTAATCTGTACTGGTGAAAAACAAAATGCAGATGTGTTGGTAAAACTGGCATCATATTTGAAAATCTAATCATTCCAATTTGGCTATAAAGGCACTTTCTAAACATCTTGATACTTTCAAATGACTCCAGTGATTCCCTAAACCCGCTGCCATGTTTAAGGAAAGTTACAGTTTGAATTTCTGTATGGATATTGTGAGGTGAAACAGAAATCACACAGGACATAAAGAAGCATCAAGTAGGAAAGAAAATAATAGAAAAAGATGCAAGAAGAAAATAAAAACGTTGCATGAAAACCAAATGCCTTCATTTGGGATGTCATTTAGTATATAGGGAACAGCCCTGCTGCGTCCTTTTCTAACGGGCTGCTTGCGTCCCATGGAGCAGGTCCAGCACTGTCACCACTAGAGGGTACCCTCGCATTTAACATACAGACCGTAGCTTTACATTACTTCCATCACAGCCAGCTTTAAACAAGCGCTATCTGCTAGGGAGGCCAGAGAGAGGCATTTCTGAAAGAGACTGGAAACGCTCAAGGTGTATTTTTAAAAGTGGATTAGTACTTAAAGATGAAGCTATTTATTAAGAACAAAACCTCTTCGTACCTTAAATAAATGAAATCTCTCTCATCCTAATCCAGGTAGCTGTGGGGTTTTGTTGGGTTTTTTGGTGGTGTTTTTTTGTTGTGTGTTGTTTGTTTGTTTGGTTTTTTAAGAATGATCACTATCTGAAATGTTTCTTGTTTTCTCAGAGTTTACACAATTAAGATGTTTGGAAATTGTTCTGGATCTAATTACAGTTGCTTTAAGGATACTGAAGAAAATTCAGGGAGGTTTTTAAAACATAGCATTAGTCTGATTTTGCATCAGCTGATGTCATCTTCTAGAGGAGCATGGTTGGGCATCACTTACCTGCAAAATCATCCTCTTTCTCCCTCCTCCCCTAGTGCTAAAGCAGGAGCGATTCCAAGTCAGTGCTAGCATTTTAAAAAAAAAAAAAAAAAAAAAAAGACTGAATGTTAATGCATGGTTACAGGGTATATATTATTATAACCTATAATTTGTAGGAATGAAAATGTAAAGGTTTACAGAGTGCACTAGGCAGCAATAAATATGACTCAATCAGATCTTGCCTGCGTGACAAAATATTAGTCAAAGAGAAGAATAAAAATTCTTGAGTTAGGAAAGGTGGGGGTGTAGCGGAAACCAGTTGAGGAAGATGCAATAGCACAGCTGGGGAGGAAGGCCCTAGTGCCACAGAAAAGGACTCGGTGGGGATTGTCAGTGGGTCTGCAGCTCCTAAAGGCCAGAGCTATTACGAGACCGGAGAGATTGTCTTAACAGGAAAGGTTAGCTGAAATACGGTAGGAATTGCCAAAGTGGGAAATTAAGTGTTCTGTGAAGGAGTTCAGGGGATAATTGGATGCTGTTGAGTGAACAAAGGGACTGGCAAATTATGTCTGTGTAAATATACAGCTTGGTAATATAACAGTTTATAAAAACTAAGTCTCCAAAATGTTTATTCCTGAGAAACAAAAATTTGTAGGATAAATTTGTATAAGAGGTATCATATCAAGGATGAGATTGCTTACTGTCACTACTCTGTTAACCTTATGATATTGAATAAGAGAAATATCATTGCCCTGAAGGAGCATAGAGCAGATTTCCAGTGAACTTCACTGGGACAGGGATCGTGCTTAAGGAAAAGAACAATGTAAAGCATGTTTGTGGTTAATAAGATGACATGTCTGAAGAAAGCCCCAAGTCTTCAATCAGAGGTTGCTTCTGGAGAAGAAATCCAGTCTTCCCCTTGGTGGTTAATCATCCTCCACAGGTGGCAATGTGTGTTGGATATCTTCTGTTTTGGGGGATTAACTACCTAAATCTAAAGACTCTACTTAGCACAAGTGCATACAGATTTGGGGGAGGGGGTGTGGAGAACCAACAACAGAAAATTTAGGGCAGCATATAATGGCATTTAAATTGATCAGACTGTAGCATAAACTTTTTAATAAACAAAAGTATAGTAAATTAAGTAGTCTGTTTCCCAACCTTGAGGAGCATTGCTGAGAAGAGGCCAACACATGGTGGGGTTTTAGCTCATGATGGTTTACTTGGAGGATGTGCTCATGTTCCTGGTGCATAAAGTATCCATACAGATCTTTGGTTATGTACATCATACATAGGAGGGATCTTCTATCATTTGTTTTTAAACATATGTAAAAGCATACGTTATGTCAGTTCTTTGGTTACCTGCACCTATTATAATTTGGGTGTTAGCTGTTGAGTATAGTTGATAACTCAGCCTTAGTAAGTAGAGAGTTCTGCTTATTTCTTACAACATTTTCACTAATTTGTCTTAATTGCTTTCCCTGAACAAAAGCCTGTTTTATTTTAGACAAGGCTCAAGAAAATGCAATACAGCCTGTACAGGTTGCTGATTAGCAGCAACTCTACTCTTACTCACTAAGGATGCCAAAGTTTAGCACAAAGCCACAATTTCCATTCTGCCTGTCCTTACCTTTTGAATTTTTGTGGCTTAACCTGCTAGTTTGAAACCCTCATGTGTTTCTTCCCAGCAAGCACAACGATGCTCGTGCATTCAGGATCCTGCCCCTGTGTGTTTAGATTAACTGTGAAAGAGAAAGTATCATCTTTAATGACAGGTGCTAATGTCTCTTAAGCATACCTTCTTCAGGATGAGAAACCCCTTCAGATCATGATTTGTTTTGAAAATATGTCCCTTTTTGTGTCCCTCTTGAAGTTCCAGAAGTCGCCTTTGATCCCTATAATAGGTCCAGATGAAACCATATTATTGATTCTAAAATTTTCATCAGCACCAGTCAAGATTTTTGCCACCCAAATGCATATTCTTGTCCAATCTTCTGCTGATATTTGATATTTGTACCCCAGGAAAACAGAGCATGGTGTTCCTTGCCTAGTTCTATCTCTGCTCTTAGTTTGAAGTTGCTGATGAGGACCGTTTGGCCCTAAGTTGCCTCTGTAGTGTCTTGTACTATGTAGAGGTACTTTGCTCCTTGTAGTACATACGTGTTTCTGCTTCCCTGCAGCCCATAACCTCTGGAGGCATGTTATTTGGTAGCTCACTTGCGGAGAGCCTGGTAGCAACTGATCAGTTCTGGCGGGCTTTCCTGCCATTTGACATTCGCTTTGCTTTGGTTACAAAGGTTACGTCCATGAAGCACAACTTACTTCCATGTCAAACTATATGAGCTGCTTTAAAGTAGACCTGCTGACATTCCTCTCACAGAAATACAGGACCAAGTTGTCCAGATAGAGCCTAACTAAAAAAAAAAAAATCAACATTTTTCTGAGGATCTAAGCATCTTTAGATATTTTTACGTGACAGTGTTTTGCATTGTGTCAGCATACCAAGTGCGGCACAGTGTTGTATTTCTTGTTGTATGGATTGTCACGTTCCCAGATCCCCAAGTGACTGAGTTTTCTTTGGGTGAAAAATTGTGAAACACACGTTTTTTGTAGACCAACTATCAGTCACTGAGAAAACTCATGAATAATTCTGAGTAAGAAACAGACCTGAGGACTCTGCAGTCTGCTCACAAGCAGAGGTTGTTTCTCTGAATAAATAATTAGTTGGGAATCAGCCAGTCCACTCAACTTGTTACCAAATCCTTCTCAAAAGAAAAGTTTGGCCTTGTGGGAAACTACACACAGGTAGAGTTTTTTTGGAACACACCATAGATAGAATATTTAAAGTCAATAACAACAAAATATTATGTATTGAGCACTGAACAGGAGAAAGAACAAAATTCAGACATATATTGACAGACCATTAAAATGTACTGTTGTGCTATCAAAGCAGAGAGGTTGACAGAGGAAGGCTGAATGCAGATATACCTCTGGTGGCACTATTATTTCTTTGCACCATTTCAAAGGTATAAAGAAACTGCTACTGGCAGGAGTGCCTGTCATTCCTCTATTGGCTGCTGTTCCACCACTGTGTCTAGGCTATGGCATGCTCAGGAAGGAAAAGAGTGCGCTTGAAGTACCGTTGCACTGCAAAAATTTGTCTGATGGATCAGTCTCAGCTTTCTTGCAGCGTATAAAGAGGGCGAAGCCATTCCCTGGGGCTGTTTCAACAAAAGTAGAAAAGAGAGGCAGAAATATGGCAAGACGTCATTTTTCCCTTGCATCCTGAGTTCCACCAACTCTTTTTGTGCTGGGCAAGCAAGAATACCACAAGCTACAGAAGGGCCCAAGTGTGTTTTGTTTCCCTGATGTAGAGGGGTTGGCTCTTTGCTGCTGCTCAGAGCCCTCGTAAACAGGTGGGAGACCTTATCCTGGGCTCCGACAGGAGTGTGCTCAAAGGGAGAAAGCATGATGTATGGGCACAGAAAATGGGGCCGTGCCATGGTCCTGCACCACAAGCTATCTTGGGAGCAAAACCGAACAGGGATTCTTTAAACTCACCACTGAGTCCCAAACATGAGTAAGACAGCAGGATTTGGAATGCCCAAGAGGAAGCTGCCGCTGAGTGCGGGGCGTAGCTCAAACAGAGCACAGGAGATCATACCAAAAGCCACCCAAGTAAACAGAAAGGATAAAATGCACGGTTTTGCAGCATCTGCTTAGGTGAGCACTGTCTATCTATTCCCCTGGAAAAGGCAGTCTTGGGCTAAGAGTGTGGCCTCTAGGGTTGCTCGGGCCCTAATTTGCCAGGAATACGTTTCCCAAGTGGAAACTTGTCATGCAGAAACTGCCCCTCTGCAATCAGTCTGAGCCAGCTGCTTTGCCAGCAGCAGACTTAGAACAAGGAGCAACACAGAGCCTGAATTCCTTCTTGGAAAAGCCTTTCTCCCTCTGCAGATGGCCGGGCACGCTCTTCTGGTGGAGATCCTCCAAGGGCACCAGTCTCCTCAGGCCTAAGTTTGACTTTGTGGCTATCCAGCATAGTCTAGGATGCTGCATTTTTGTTGCTATCAATGGTATAACAGCCAGAAATATCACAGTTTTGCTTTCAGGTGTCAGACTGAGTTTGCAGAGCTGACTGTTAGAGAAGTCACCTTTTCTTTCCGAGGCACAGACAGAAAAATACTTTTGTCATTTGTGTTACTTTTCAGAGAAAAAAATTGTACTACAAAAGGCCCGTTCTCAATGGTGAAAACTGGGGTAAATTCTCTGCCTCCTGTGAAATCTCACAAGTTGACACCAGTTTGGGCTGTGGCCCAGTGTCACTGTCGGGCACCTTTGTCCCGTGAAATCACCCCATTTACAAGTTTGGTCACTTCCTATTTCCATGGCAGATGGAGGAACTGAGGACAAATAGGGAAAGCAACATCAGGTTTCAATACAAGTATCTTTTGCTTGGTAGTTACCCTATTTCAAATACTACAGAAGGAGTTTTGGTAGACGTATGTAAATGGGTTGGACTTCCACACGGTACTCTCAGCTGCAATGCTTTGGCAGAGACGTGGTGCCACAAATTTTTTGAGTTTTAACTTTGTCCCTGATATTTTTTTTTTTTCCCCCCCAGGCATTCT